>JAWPHD010003708.1:0-208633 GCA_037043455.1 Cyrtodaria siliqua | reverse complement strand
GTCAACAATAGCTATAAGACAATAATTAATGTATGTTTTGCATTACCTCAAGTTGTTAAATAATATCCATTTTCCCGATTTGAAAATAATAATAAAACATAATCTTAGTCCAGCTCCCTTAAAAGTAGATAGTGTTATGATATAAAAGGTATCAGTTTTCACTCAGGTACACAGATAATTACCCACACAAATTAAAGTATGCCTCTGAAAAGGGTTCACTCAAGAATAATTGGCAATCAGAATGCAATCGCAATTGCTTTAACACTGATTGAATAATTGATGAACTTTACTAATTTATTAGTAGTAACAGTTTGCACACAGATACACAGATAATTACCCTACACAAATTAAAGTATGCCGCTGAAAAGGGTTCACTCAAGAATAATTGGCAATCAGAATGCAATCGCAATTGCTTAAACACTGATTAATTGATGACTTTTAATAATTTAATTATTATTAATATTTTTATTATTTTATTTATATCAGTTTGGTTTAACCCAAGCCTAACATTTCTATAAAATTGATAGTATTTTTTTGAAAACCTCACAACCTTCTCATCCTAAACACTGGGAAGTTATCCACTGCTACCATGCCTTCTATTGGTATTCCGTGTATACATTGTCACAAGGGTGTGTTTAAAAACCACCGCGCCGTAGACTGCGACATTTGTGGACGCTGGCAACATCTTTTATGTGGCAACACAGGTATTTATACATTTCTAAAATATGAAATAAATTTTCTTCCAAGTGTGATGGAAAAACAAAGACATTTTGTACTGAATAATCAACTGAATGGTTTCATAATGACAATGTTCTAATATGTTTGAGGAGATGGTTATAAGATTCATAGTAAATAACTATATCAAAAACTAGTATTAAATGTATAAAATGCCAATTTATCAGGCTGTGTTATATTTATCCGTCTAATATCATTCAGTTTTTCATGTTTATTGTATTGTTATAATAGTGCTATGTTTTAATATTTGTTCAGGTATCAGTGTTGCCCAATACAGAGCCGCTGCACAGAACGATACAGAGCTGGTGTTCACCTGTACCCCATGCAATGATGCACGTGCACCAGAAGAAAACTCCATGGACACATCCGACCATTCCGCCAACGTGACCTTCAACTACAGCGACATACCTGACGTGTCTTCTCAATTAATCTTAAGATTGCCGGCGACTTCGATTTTGACAAGAGTGCATACATGGTTTTATTTTGCTTTATTTCAAGTTTCATAAACATCATATTAAAATTATATAATTATATTAAAATAAAACTTTATCGGACCTTTAAATTTCTTGTAAATATTTATAAATATATTGATATTTTGCATGTGTACATTATGTATATATATATATAATTTGTGTTATTATGTTATTAAATTATGTTGAATATATGTGGTGTTTTTGTTATTCTTATATCTTTAATAAATTTACTAAATTGCGTGAATGCAATTAGCAATTAGCAATTAGAATGAGTAATATTTAAGGAATTTCACAGTTATTTTCACAGGAATTTCTATGGAATTTAGACAGAATTTCATGAGTAAATATACAGAAACAGGCCAGTATTCAGTGCAACACCAAACGGAATATAAAGTTAAATACATGTATTATGTACAGTATATTATAGAGAAGTTATTAAAAATAAAGGATTTACACTATTCTTCTTGAAAGGGTCTTGTAAGTTAATGTAAGTTTGTTGCATTTTTAAACAATGGCAGTTTAAGATGTATTTTTAAGACATAACTCACATGGCTGTTTCAAATGCCTCTTAATATTAGATATGTAAGTAAACATGACTAGCATGCCTAGATAATTATTCCATGATGAGTTTAATACTATTGATATTAACATGCGAATACATGCGAATACAGCAGATTTCTTGTTAAAATTGAGACACAAACACAGATCGATCTGACAACTCATTCCAAATGAACGTAGTTTATGAGTATAAATGTATGACTATTAGTATCTCAAACCAAAAAAACTTATTTATTAGACAACTAATATGTTATAAAAGTTGTTTTAAAATGTGGTCCGGGTCGTCCTAAAACGTGGTCCGGGTCGTCCTAAATGTGGTCCGGGTTGTCTGGTCCGGGTCGTCCCATGGTCCGGGTTGTCCCTATACCCAAAAAAGATGGCCGCATCAGCATCAAAATAAATAAATATGAAACAGAGGCTATGACGTCAGGCTATTCCAACAATACATTACTTTCATGGAACGCCTCCCGAATATTGAGTTTTTCGACAGTGAGGTCTAAAGCAACTTTATTCTCAATATAAAACACACATATATCTATACAACACTTCCTTGGAATTTTATTAGAACAAAATGTATTTCACATCGACTCAAAACATTATACAGAAAGTGGAATTCACAATTTACTAACTCCATACACGAGGGGTACAGCAAATTCACGCTTCACTGTGCACTATATGCAGTATATGGAATCTCGAATTAGGTCAAACTCCATCACAGTAGTAGAGCGTTCAATGGTTTCCATACACAGTAATAGTTATCTGAATTTCTATATTCATGAATAATAACGCTCTATGAAAACTCCCCTCAAACCCCAGCAGTCTAAGCATCTTATATATTGTAAGTGATCGACATGCATTCCTATAAACCCACAAGGGCATGCAGGTATAACTGCTGATACTACAATCCCTCCCTTTTTAGATAATACTTTCCCCAAAATATATACCAAATATATGAAAATATTAAATATCAATTTCATTCATAATTGTAACATTTAAAGACCTCAAAGTGCTCTGCAACTTTCCAAAGTTCAAGATAGTTCATACAATATGCGATATTATCAACAGGTGTCAGTTAATAGCCATTTATCTGTGTCTGTGAGTGGCAGCAGACAGCTCAATGTTCAAAGAAAGTCCGTGGGAATTGTTAACCTCCACCTAATTCAGTTAATGGTGCAATTAATGGTCATTCCAATTTATTATCATTACATTATCTTTGATTTAGAATGACATTACATTCCACATTTTCCCAGGAAGCAGATAATCTAGTAATTTACACACGAAGCTGACACAAGTCAAACTGAGTTCACTGTTCATTAGAATTGTTTGTTGTGTTACAAAGAGGGATTCCATAGTTCCACAAGGGCCTGATTTCAGTTTATTCCTAAATATAGTCTCTGAGTTTTTCTGGTGTTTTCTTAATTCTCTCTGGTCGAGATTTTGTCTGTTCATAAGTTTGATCCGTTTGCATATGATCAGATGTTTCACTTATATTTTCCATTAAATCATCAGACACAGAGTCTGGCTGAGGCAAGTTTGTGTCATTGTACTTTTTGACATGCGTAACATTCCGTCGGTATTCGACACTGTCATCGTCGGCACGAATCAATACGCTGTTTCCATTTTTCTGAACAACAGTGTGCGGTTTCGGATTAAACGGCGTGTCAAGCTTATTATTGGAGAGCACTGTAATAACAACACATAAAAATATTTGAATCTTCCCCTCCAATTCCCACACATAAATTCAATCGTCTTTACAAATAATGCATACTGTTACTAAAGTATAAACCGTGGCTTGTCATTTTAGAGTATGAGTTTATAAGTGTTGGCAACTATTGTTAAATAAAACAGGACACTCTAATGTGTGAATATGTCATTTATTCTATTAAAAATGACGAATAAGCATAATAAAAGCTTATAATCTAAATAATAAGTAAGTTAAAATTGAATCAAAAATGTTTAACAACAAAATGTGTTAACTATTTTTTGCCATACACATAGGTGGGCTACAATCCGCCCGCTAAACTAATACAAACAGTCAAAGGATATACATATATCCTATGGCTAATACAACAAACAATCAAAGGATATACATATATCCAATGGCTAATACAAACAATCAAAGGATATACATATATCCTATGGCTGGGAGGTGGATGGGGATGGTGGTGGGAAATTTCTTTTAGCAAAACTTTGCTTAGCTTTGTAAAGTAATGGCGTCGGTAACGAGCAGGTCAGACTGATTCTGAGATTCTGCTGAGGTGATACCTTCTGGCAGGGGTCATCACAAAACACTTAAACCCTAATATTGCTAGGGGGCGACTCAAATAATTTTATCTGCGCTAAACAACATTTGAATCTTCCCCTCCAATTCCCACACATAAATTCAATCGTCTTTACAAATAATGCATACTGTTACTAAAGCATAAACCGTGGCTTGTCATTTTAGAGTATGAGTTTATAAGTGTTGGCAACTATTGTTAAATAAAACAGGACACTCTAATGTGTGAATATGTCATTTATTCTATTAAAAATGACGAATAAGCATAATACAAGCTTATAATCTAAATAATAAGTAAGTTAAAATTGAATCAAGAATGTTTAACAACAAAATGTGTTAACTATTTTTTGCCATACACATAGGTGGGCTACAATCCGCCACCAGCAATATAATTGCGTACCCACCCGAATACCCGACGAAAATGAGAAGCCCCCTCAATTTTATATTATGGAAACCTGAGTATGATATCAAGTAATAATCAACAATTTACAAGCAACTGAAAACTAATACTACACATAATACTATCAACGAAAGCAGCCTTATACTGAACTGTCATTCCACCTTCACACACGTCAAAATACAGCATTGTATTGAACTTTCAAATGATATCAATCCATCTAAACATTATTCGTGAGGTATCCTACTAATTCAAAATGAAGATGCAGCATTGAACATTGTTATAAAGCAGCCTTATGCTGGACTTTCATTAACTAGATTACACAGTTGCACATGCACGATGTAGCAAAACCTCACGATGGTATTTTGATAGCAGCTAACAGCAATGTACATATAAAATATGGTGCTGATATTCAAGTGATAATTAATAATCCACCTAAACACTATTCTTGAAGTGTGAGACACATGCAGCATTGTACATTTTTCAGAAAGCAGCCTTATGCTGGACTTTCGTTAAAGATATTACAAACTTGCACATGGCACGTGTCGCAAAAACTCACCATGGTATTTTGTAGCAACTAATCAGCAATGTACATATAACATATGGTGCTGAACTGTCAAATGATAATAATCCATCTATCCATCTAAAACACTATTTGTGAGTTATCGGACTAATTCAGAATCAAATGCAGCATTGTACACTTCTTGAAAACAGCCTTATGCTGGACTTTCAGTAAATAGATTCCAAACCTGCACAGGCACGAGTAGTCAAGATAGAACTATTGTATTTGGTACCAACTAATAGCAATGTACATATAATACATGGTGAAAAAAGCGTTACCTCATAAATACATAACAATACTCAATATGTTCAAAAAGAATTTACACAACCATCAATATAACATTAAGCAACAGGACTTGAAAGCAGCCTTTTGCTGGACTTTCATTGACTACTGTCGCCTAGACCATTTAACTAATGTTCTCACTTTATTTTGGCCATAATTATTGGGTTTCCAAGAATCCTAAGATATCAATTTGAGTTGTGGCAAACGAATGTAATTTTGCAACGCGTTCGACTTCTAGCGACCCATTTTCTTGATAGCATCTTCCGAAAAACCCTGAATGACGGCATGGGTTGCAGCTCCAATACGAAATGAGTGCGACTTGTAACGCCTAGTATCAAAGCCAATAAATGCAATTGCATTTCGAAGGTGTTCATTAAAGAAAGAATAAGAAACGGCCTGACCAGTAGCTAATTGAAACAACGTCCCATCAGAATGAGACATAATTGACAAATACATTTTCATGGCTGCAACAGGACACACAACAGGGTCCTGTACATTAATTGGCAAAAATAATGTGGCAGCTTGTTCACTATGTTTATATTTTCTCAGAGTTAGCTCTAACCCTAGACAACCTTTATCGGAATCGATGATTTTCAGGTCATCATATTGCACTACTGCATAATTATTAATTGTATGTGGAAGTGCCAGCACAATTTGCTTCAACAATGTGTATGTAAATGGGAAGGCGCGTATCAGTTGGAACTGTGCCTGCCACCAAATTATTTGCTCCTTTCAAACATTGTTTGACCAAGAATGATTCACTAAACTCTTTATAACCGAATAGCTTATTAATGTACGCTAATGCAGATACATGCGAAGCTATGGTATTTACACGGTACTGAGATACGAACAATGATGCAAGAAAGTTGACTAACAACACATCGGTAACAGGCAAATCCACCGAATGTTAATTTACACGACAATATTCTGCATAACATATCCAATAATTGAAATAAATGACCTTGGTTCTGTCATAAAGCGCTTGCGCAATTATGTGTTGTGCATCACCATATAGATCAACAGCATTTTCACAATTAAATGCCTATCCAACTGATGTATAGGGATTAATCTAAAAGCGTTTTCAATGTCTGTTTTTGCCATTAAAGAATTGCGCCCAAATTGTTTAACTTTTTCTACCACAGTATCAATAGAATCATACTGCACCTCAGTGAATTGACGATCTATCATGTCATTGACTGAATTCCCTTTTGGAAAAGACAAATCTTGAATTAACCGAAATTTCACTGATTCCTTCTTGGGCACTAGAGCTAATGGAGAACAAGTCAAGTTTGATGGTTTTGTACTAATAGGACCCATTACTCTTCCACATTGCAATTCTTCAGTTATTTTTTGACTAACGACAGCTTTGTTATTTAATGCGGATGGATGGTTGCGCATAACGTTGTGTACAGGTAAGGGCCAACAAAATTAATTCGGAAACCATATGTAAACCCATCAAGTAAAAATTGCTTTTCTTCCGTAGAATAACCTAATAAATAGTTTTCCAAAATCTTACTTCTTATTGGGGTAGGCACGAAAGGGCTGAATGCGTTTCGTGACTGCGTTTTGAGATAATTTGGAGTTTAAGGGAGTACCTGGGGCCGCGGCACTCACCATTATTTGACGAGCAAAGCAGTTGAATTGTGGATGAGGCTTCCCGCACTGGCCGCAAACATGTTCGTAATGCCAATTACGCACCTGACAACCCTGAGGTTTGTTATACTTGAAACAATATTTGTTTATGTTAACTGTATTGCGGCCAACTGCGGGTGCCGTCATCATTGTAGTGGCTCTTATCCACAGCTCATGATGCAAAGATCCCCATGCTAGTGGTTGTGTTTGCCGGTGCGCCCTAAAAATGTTGTCATACAAATTGAATGCCGTCACCCCATGCACCCTCTCCAAATCCCTAATGGTATAAATATAAGACAGTAACCCTGCTGCCTCCTCAGGGTAACGTTTAATATATATGTCCATGTATATTGTAAATGCCGACAACCATTTGCCGATCGACATATTTCGCCCGTCTTCTTTGGGCGCAACAGACACCTGGTGACCAGCTGATGAGAACTTAACTGTGATCTCTTCATTGTCAAACCGTTTATTTAACAGAGAAGCAAGGTCTGTGACTCGCGGTTCCATATTGCGGTTTTAGTGTTTTCAGGTACCAGTGCTCCAGGTGACAAAGTGACACAATGCGCGTGTAAAACGGGTGTTATAGTACCTTGTAGCGACTGTCCATGCATGGATGTGGTCTTATTAGTGAATAAAGCTTGTTGCACTTGCTGCGAGACGTCTCCCGTAGCAGAGATACTTAGCTCTGTCATAGTTTCACCTACAGTGGCTACTGTATGTGTTGGTACAGGTTGAGCAGGTGGTATCACCCCCCGTTGCTCGAGCGCGATCAAAACTGCCTCTACAATGGCCGCATGGTCATTAACCCCGTCAGTTGTATTGCGGTCATTGGGAGCTGGCACAGGTGGTATGGTTTCCGGTGGCTGCACTGCCAGACTATTTTGATCAGCCTTTCTCTTTTTGGGGTTTACGGCTTTTTGCTGAAGCCTAGATGACCGCTTTGGAGGAATACCTGGAAATGTATTATGAAATAAATATAATTGAAAATTAGATACTAACCCCAGTACTTCCTTCCTAAACAAAAATATGATGCTTTCAACCAATAACTAGTTGTATGAAACTATTTTAAATTATTTTAACTCTTTTAAGTGTACGCTGAATAATAGCTTGAAACATCTTGGAAACAAATACATGCTAAACCGTACCTATAAATACATATAGTACTTTAATGGAAATGCAAAATCAGTAATCATAATCGTACCATAAAGATGATATAGTGTTCAATAAATTGAAATTTGCATTTGTGTACTCAACCTTGAATACATAATCCATAATACAGTTCTGAGGCTAACTTATGAGTATCAAGCAAAACGAGAATCGAACTGCTTTATTGCACAATGTAGTTTACATAAACTACAAATGGAATAATGCATACAAATACATTTACTACAATATTAATAGTTATTAACCTACAAATACATGTAAGTCTAACTTTGCAATAAAAACAACCGCATTGTGCATAATCCGCAAATCCAACGTCGAGAATCGAATAGCTTAATTTCACAATGTAGTTTACACAAACTACAAATTTAATAATGTATACAAATACATGTAATACAATATTAAGAGTTATTAACCTACAAAGACATGTAGGTCTAACTTTGCAATAAAAAACAACCGTGTATCATTGTGCATAATCTGCAAGTCCAACGTGGAGAATCGAATAGTTTAATTTCACAATGTAGTTTACATAAACTACAAATTTAATAATGTATACAAATACATGTAATACACAATTTATAGTTAATAACCTACAAATACATGTAGGTCTAACTTTGCAATAAAAACAACCGTGTATCATTGTGCATAATCCGCAAGTCCAAATTCGAAAATCGATAGCTTAATTTCACAGTTTAGTTTACATAAACTACAAATTTAATAATGTATACAAATACATGTAATACAATATTAAGAGTTATTAACCTACAAATACATGTAGGTCTAACTTTGCAATAAAAAAACAACCGTGTATCATTGTGCACAATCTGCAAGTCCAACGTGGAGAATCGAATAGTTTAATTTCACAATGTAGTTTACAGAAACTACAAATTTAATAATGTATACCAATACATGTAATACACAATTTATAGTTAATAACCTACAAATACATGTAGGTCTAACTTTGCAATAAAAACAACCGTGTATCATTGTGCATAATCCGCAAGTCCAAATTCGAAAATCGATAGCTTAATTTCACAGTTTAGTTTACATAAACTACAAATTTAATAATGTATACAAATACATGTAATACAATATTAATAGTTATTAACCTACAAATACATGTAGGTCTAACTTTGCAAAAACAACCGTGTATCATTGTGCATAATCTGCAAGTCCAACGTGGAGAATCGAATAGTTTAATTTCACAATGTAGTTTACATAATCTACAAATTTAATAATGTATACAAATACATGTAATACACAATTTATAGTTAATAACCTACAAATACATGTAGGTCTAACACTGCAATAAAAACAACCGTGTTTCATTGTGCATAATCCGCAAGTCCAAATTCGAAAATTGATAGCTTAATTTCACAAAGTAGTTTACATAAACTACAAATTTAATAATGTATACAAATACATGTAATACAATATTAATAGTTATTAACCTACAAATACATGTAGGTCACACTTTGCGGTAAAACAATATTTAATTTTTATTTTATTTTACCTTATTAATTCCATCGCTCACCCGAATTACACAATCTCTTGACACTCCTGATGTATTTTGGATAACCAATTTCGTTAGACAAATGTATGCCATCGCTATTGAAAATGTACTCTGTACAGTTCCACAAAACCCTATACTTCCAATAAAAAATTGGTAGGTCCGTAGTAGTTACCAGGTTCTGAATAGCAACATTGGCCCGAATAAAATGAGAATTGTAATCTGGATATGGCACATTATCCGCATCATCCCTGTGCAAAACCTGCAAAATGGCTACCTTCTTTACATTTAATCCGATGACGATATACGAAGCATAGCCCAAAATGTCTAGTGCAAGTTGTTCTGGTGAGTATAACGGACTGCATAAATCATTTGAACCTAAAACTAGCAACACGATATCACGTCCTTCCAGATCACAATCTCTAGAGTGCAGTCTCCTACTTTGTTGCACTTCAACAGTATTCCACGTCAGCCCTAAGTTGAAATATTCAGCACTATTAACTAATAAATGTTCAAGACCATGCACAAAACTATGTCCCCAAATCACAACATGCACCGCCATTCTGTACACAGCATCTTCATGCCGCAGTTTTAGTTATCCCCTGAACTCGGCCGCAACAACTTTGCACTATTTATAGTACACTTGACCTACTTACGCTGTTTGAGTGATCCGGTCTCCGGGTCCTTAACAGCGCTTATCTCAGTAGCACGCCTTTGCAACAATACGGTGTGTGCAAAATCTACGCTCATTAACAAACCAACACCATTAAACCTCGATGTAGTAATAAACCAAACAACAATTTATAATATTGAATAATCAAAACAATAATGCTATTATATATTCGTGCCGGCGCAAATCGCTATGACCGAACAATACAAACCCGTACAGTAGCCTGCTCTGAATTTTACTTTTAATCGAGGCAATAATCAAAATATAAAAGATAACCCCGGGCTTGCCTTTCGTAGTTCTACATGCGATATTTTTGAGATCTTTTTTGCACATATCCCGGGCAAATAGATTCAGTTTATTTAAACATTATTACCAAATATTCCTTGATATTGTAACGTGCGTCGATGATTAGGAGTATTATAATTGTTCTCAATTACAGACAGAGCATAGAACGGCTCCAAAACAAAAATGATTGGTTGATTGATTAATAACTCCCAAAGTGAATCAACACAAAACAATATATACACAATGATTATTTATGGGTAAGCTCCAGATAACTTGCTGGAGATCGAGCAATGTGTTCAAATGAGCATTTGCAGTTTGCACAAGTACGAAGGGTGCGGACGGGGACAGTGCCTAACGTTCTGTAAACTAAACTTGACGTGCTTTTGGTGGTGTTTAACCTGTTCAAAGATATGTGTCTATGAGAGTGAATGAGCAATCACATACGTATTTGTATGTTATAATACTAATAGCAAACGAGCTATACTACTAGTAGCAAGTGAGCTACAAACACACGGGAAGGTATTATGACAAATGAGCCTTCAACAAAAGAGCCGCAATGTATAATACAAATGAGCTGAACAAACGAGCTGTTCAACGAGCGATTGTCAACTGAACGCTGTATTGACAAAAGAGCCAATTGACAAAAGAGCCAATACGCAAGTACCGTTCAGCGAGCAAATGAGGCCAACAATTGAGCCGTGTTATACTATGACAGTATACTGAGGTATTTGCTACAGGTAAGTGTTCTATAGCAGATGACGCGTGTGCTTGATGAGCGGACAGTCTTTTACAACGCAAGAGGCTTCTGGTACGTATACTAACTATCTGTATAGTTGCATTAACTATAGAACGATTGAAAGTAATCATGTACTATATACCTTATTAATGGCGAAGTGTCCTGTCGGGATAATTAAACAGTTCTCAATTTCATAAGATGACGGGTATTTATACTGGAAGTTCGTGTGACGGGTTGAGATGGTTTTACTAACCTCTATGTATTAAATAACATTATAATCTGGAACCCGACAAACTTTTATAACATGGGTACCGGTTTAAACATACGTTAATTAAGGTAAGCTGAGAACCAGTGACATATATTTTCCAATTCAGTAACCCGGATGATGCATCTAATTATGCACTGTAAAACGAAGGTAGGTGGGGAAATGTTGTTTATAGAAAAGGTTGTTATTGCTTTTAAAACCGCCACATTACCCACGCCTCCGATTCATTTGCGTCCCGCAATGTTGCTCGGCTTAAAAACTTAGAATCAAGTTTGGGAGTTATTTTAACTTAGAAACATATTGAACAATACAACTAACTGTGTGATATCTTCACAAACGTTTGGTATAAATGTGCTATATAAAAAACATAACAAAAACTGAAATCAACAAATGAACAATGAACATGAATAATTTCAAACAATGACATGAATATTTTTCACGAAGTCTTAATAGCTGAGCTCAAAAGTGTTCAACAGCGCTCAGTCCACTCTATCTTTGACAAATCCTCCTCCGTGATTGTTTCAATCTCAATGTTAACACTATTCTCGGTCCTCCTTTCTATACGTTTTGTAATACGCCTGCATATCCAGCTAGGAGTTTGAGTTGACTGCTCTCTGACTACCTTATTCTTAATAAGCGGTGCATTCATTTTCAGTGGCGTAGCTATACGCTTAGGATCAAACCTCCCACTATATGGAGGAAGAGGTGCTGTGTTCTTCCTTATGGTTGGGTCAATGGAAGGTTCTTTGCTGGTGATCTCCACGTCATCATCAGACGACTCAATTTCACTATCACCGCTCTCCTCCTCGGTGTGTCCTCCAATGAGATCCCCAGGGTCTTCTCGTTCCCAATCTTCTACTTGTCGAGAAGGCGTTGCTTTATCAGCAGAATCAGAAGATGACGGTTTGGGATCTGAGCTTTGAGCTGGATCTTGGATCGGCGCATTATGCTTCTGTTTCTCATGTCTTCTGAGGTTGGACACTTTCCCCGTGGAGTAGGGACACTGTTTACAATAGGACATACTTTTCATTGTTCTAAGTCCACATAGTAGCAGATGCGTCTTCAGGTCGTCTTCGTTCCTGGCTACATAGATGCACATAGGACATCTCAGACCCACCTTCCTTGGGGAGTGCTTTATTTTCGGCATAGCCGGACTTTCAGACGACTGAAACGAGAATAAAAAGAAAACAATAACTCACTAGTTATGCTTGATGTAAGAATAAATAAATCGAATCAGCCTAACATGTACAGGAATCTGAGTTTGTTTGTTTTTAAACATAATTGGTTATACTGATATAACGGGCACATAGTCCCTTAACCAAGTAGGAGGTTTCCTGATTCGTTTTGTCTCACCAGAAGCCTCTTGTGTGCCAGACTCATTTTCAGACTCTTCAACGGAGTAATCGGCATTACTTATTTCGGTGTTGTCGGGAGCTTCAACATGAGGTGGATCAACCACATGATCAATTTCATGCTCATGTGCTAAGGTTTGGTCTTTTCTCAGACGCATGCGGTCCACGTGTATGACTTGGGTAGTTTCCCTATACCCACACTGTACCTTGTACGTGACATCGGTCAGCTTCTCTTTAACAAGGTATGGCCCTCGCCAATAGTTCGTAAACTTTGGGGAATGGCCAGGTATTGTTCTAGGGAAGTGTACATATACTTCATCACCAGGTTTAAATTTTTGCCAACTGAGTTTTCTATCATGGTATGATTTTTGCCGAAGCATTGATCCTTCGATATTTGCTCTAACAAAGGTGTGTGCTGTTTCTAATCTTTCTTTTAATTCCCAGACCCACGTGTGTGTTGGCGTGGTCTTGATGCTTGCCGGCATTTCATATGCAATATCAACAGGGGTAGCGACTTCTCTCCCCAGCATGCAATAGTTCGGACTACAGCCAGTTGTTTCATGTTCTACTGATCGATAGGCCATGAGTACATATGGGATATGCTCGTCCCAATCGGTATGATGCTCATTAACAAATGATTTCAGCATTTTAGCTAAAGTCCTGTTAAATCGTTCCACCATACCATCTGATTGTGGATGGTATGGCGTTGTTCTTGTCTTCTTGATATGAAGCAATTGGCACATTTCTGAGAATAAACGACTCTCGTATTGCCTGCCTTGATCGGAATGTATATAACTTGGAGTACCGAATCTAGTTATAACTTCTTTGACCAGTATTTCACTGACTGTTTTTGCTTCCATGTTTGGCATTGGGAATGCTTCAACCCATTTGGTGAAGTAGTCAGCTATTACGACTATATATCGGTTTCCACGCTCGGTCATAGGTAACTCTCCAACAATATCAGTGGCAATCCTCTCCATTGGATATCCTGCCCCAGTTATCTGCATTGGTGCCTTCTGTTTCTGAACTGGACCTTTGCCTTTTGCGCAAATATCGCAACCAGCGATGTAATGTTTTACATCTCTTTGCAAACCTGGCCAATAGAATGACTGTCTCACTTTACTCAAAGTTTTTCTTATTCCTAAGTGACCTGAAGAAGGGTGATCATGACAGTATTCTAGTATGTGTCTTCTTTCTGATAACGGAACTATTGCCTGAAGCTCTGTGGTGTCCAAACCTAACCATTTACGAAACAACATATCATCGCGAACTTCAAGCATTTGTCGTTGTGACCATAGTGATTTGGTCATTGGTCCAGCAGCACTAAGTGTTTGAGAACTAGGGACTTTCTTATCGTCCAACCAACTTCGAACTAACGTGATCTCTTTATCGTTGTTCTGTAACTCTTTCAACGAAAAGACGTTGTCTTCCTGAGACACACATATTGTATCTAGTTCATGCACTATACCACTGTTAGGTTTGTCCTCTGGTGAACATTGGCGACATTTGTGTCTGCTGAGAGCATCGCCGTTGCGATGCTGGGCTCCTGATCTATGTTCAATTGTTAGATCATACATGTTCAGTATTTCTATCCAGCGTGCCAGCTGGCCTTCTGGATTTTTAAAGTTTATAAGCCATCTGAGCGAGCCATGATCTGTGCGAACAAGGAAGTGTTTACCGTATAAGAAGTGACGGTAATACTTAGTGAAATGAACTACAGCAAGGAGTTCTTTCCTGGTCACACAGTACTTTCTTTCAGCCTTTGTGAGCGTTCTGCTTGCGTATGCAATAACTCTTTCTCCTTCTTCATATTTCTGAGATAAGACTGCGCCAATGGCTTGGTTACTTGCATCGGTATCAAGTATGAACTCTTTTGAAAAATCGGGAAACGCTAAGATTGGAGCCTGCGTTAAATTCGCTTTTAATGTGTCGAATGCTTCCTGGCATTCTTTTGTCCAAACAAATGTGCTGTTCTTTTCAGTGAGTTTGTGCAATGGTTTTGCAGTTGTTGCGAAGCCCTTAATGAAGCGGCGGTAGTAACTGCATAAACCGAGGAACGAGCGTACTTCTGTTACTGATGTAGGCTCACACCAATCCTTGATAGCCTGTATCTTCGACGGGTCGGTTGACACTCCGTCCTCAGAGATAATATGTCCAAGAAACTCAACTGATTTAGCAAAGAGGTGACACTTCTTGGGTTTAAGTTTTAATCCAGCTGAACTGAGCCTTGATAATACTTTCTTTAAGTTTTCGATCATTTCTTCAAATGACTGTGCTATCACTATTATGTCGTCTAGGTATATAAGACATATCTCCCATTGGAGACCACTGAGCACGGCTTCCATCAGTCGCTCAAATGTAGCCGGCGCGTTGCACAAGCCAAATGGCATTACTCGGAATTGAAATAGACCTTTCTTAGTTATGAATGCTGTTTTGGGTCTATCTTTGGGATCTACTTCAAGCTGCCAATATCCGGAGCATAAATCTAACGTGGAGAACCATTGTTTTCCAGTTAAGTGGTCAAGGGATTCATCTATCCTGGGTAAGGGGTATGCATCCTTAACAGTGACAGAGTTTAACCTTCGGTAGTCGACACAGAACCTAGTGCTTCCATCCTTTTTCTTGACTAAAACAACTCCTGATGCCCATGGACTAACGGATGGCTCAATTACTTTCTTATCTAGCATACTGTCGAGGTTTTTGTCTATTTCTTGTTGTAAATGAACAGGGACTCTTCGAAGTCCTGATTTAGTTGGTAAACTATCCTGAGTGTTTATACTATGCTTAATAATGTCTGTTTTCCCTAAATCATGGTCATTGTTTGCAAACATGTTACTATTTCGCCTCAACAAATCTTCAACGGCTTTCTTTTGTGCATTGTTAAGATTTGCACATGACCTTAATAGTAAGTCATTTAAAGGTTCCGAAAGAGAGCTTGGGTTAGCATCCGTGATCGTAGGGACGACTTCTTCTACCGAGCTCATTTGGGCGACTATAGTGCCAGCATGAATTGTTTTCACTTCCCCCGATACATTCATTAATCTTAGTGGAACCGTTTGTTGATTCTGCACAAGTGTTTTGGCTACTAGACCTCTTTCACTTTTTACAAACCCCTCTAGTGGTTCTATTAAGCTGATCCCTTCATTAAGACATTTGTCATTCTGAGTGCAAACTTTTCCTGAAATGATAATTTCAGAACGTGGGGGAATGTTTACCGTATTTTCGACGGCTATTCGGAAGCACCCATAATAACCCTTTGTGATCAATGGGATGGTCTGCGAACCCACTGTGATATAGAATGACTATAGGAAGACTCTCCTATCTTGATGTCTGCATCTATTTTCCCTAGTATTTCCATTTCGTTCTCGTTTGCACATAAACTCTTTCTGTTTACACTTGTCAATGTGCTATTTCCTAACTCACTGTCATGTATGGAATTAAATGTTTCCCGTGACAGAATAGTTACTGTGGCACCAGTGTCCACTAAAAACTCTATTTCTTTTGATCCAATGCACCCTTTAACAAATATTCCCGAGTCACCAATTTTCATGTTAGACTCTGGTTTATTTGCTTTTTCTTTAGGTGGGTCGTTGTTAGATTTCAATCGCTCATTTTGTCTTTTCCTAGCACGGCATTCTGAAATTTCGTGTCCTGTCTTCTTACAATAACGACAAATGACATTCGAGCGTTGATTACTTACACCTTGTTGCTCAAAAGGAGGTGGTTTGAATTTTCGACTATCTTTCATGGATTTCATCTCTTTCTGTAACCCAATTACTACCTGTTGTAGGCTCTCAAGTTTACTTAATATTTCAGAACTTTCATTTTTCATACTCTTGTCAACTGCTTTGGTTTCTGGCTGCACAGCATTAAGAAACGTATCTGACGGTATAGCGTTAAGAAACGTCTTAGATCTTTGTTCAGCCTTCAAGTAAGCTTCGAGCTCGACAGCATGTCGAACTGCGTCATTGAGGCTTGTTGGACGTGCTTGTTTAATTCGAATTCTCATGTCCGAGTTTACCAAGGAGTCAACAAATTGCTCTTTGGCTAATGTCTCGCGGACGTCCGTTGGTGCCGTATGATAAGCCAAGTTAGTAAGTCGGCGTATGTCTTGTGCTAACTCAGAGAGTGTCTCGGTTGCCTTTGGATGTCGTTCCCGCAATTGTACTCTATACAATTCGGTTTGGTTGGGGGGAGCAAATCGCTCTTCCAACGCGTTGACTAGCTCTTTGTAGTCATTGGAATTTTCAGCAAGGTTCCCAAATACACCCTGGGCTTGCCCTCTAAGTGAGACTGCAAGATATAATCCTTTGCTTTTATCAGACCAACCGTTTAACTCTGCGCATGCATCAAAATGCGCCCTATAATCTCTCCATGACACTGTGCCATCATATGTTGCAGGTTTGACTTTAGCACCAGTGTTCGCTGTCGTAGTACTCTTTTGCGATTTTTGAGACTGCTCATTTTTATTCTTTCTAATAGTGACATTTTTGTCTATTCTATCTTCTTCATATTCGCCCTTTGACTCTTTGCAGGAGCTAGGAGTCTGAGATAATTGTCGTCTTTTATCCCGATACATAGATATCTTCTCTTCTGTATCTTTTTCCGGAAGTGGAGTTGAAAAAGCCAGTCTCCTATTTCCCTGCTCTATCTTCAACTCTATGTCCCTTAACGAACGATTTATTTCATCCATATCTGTATCCATAATGTACAACTTGTCTAACGCTTGCTATGCTCAAATGAAAAATAAATATATTGCTCGAATATCCCACCGCTGCCACCAATTTGTAACGTGCGTCGATGATTAGGAGTATTATAATTGTTCTCAATTACAGACAGAGCATAGAACGGCTCCAAAACAAAAATGATTGGTTGATTGATTAATAACTCCCAAAGTGAATCAACACAAAACAATATATACACAATGATTATTTATGGGTAAGCTCCAGATAACTTGCTGGAGATCGAGCAATGTGTTCAAATGAGCATTTGCAGTTTGCACAAGTACGAAGGGTGCGGACGGGGACAGTGCCTAACGTTTTGTAAACTAAACTTGACGTGCTTTTGGTGGTGTTTAACCTGTTCAAAGATATGTGTCTATGAGAGTGAATGAGCAATCACATACGTATTTGTATGTTATAATACTAATAGCAAACAAGCTATACTACTAGTAGCAAGTGAGCTACAAACACACGGGAAGGTATTATGACAAATGAGCCTTTAACAAAAGAGCCGCAATGTATAATACAAATGAGCTGAACAAACGAGCTGTTCAACGAGCAATTGTCAACTGAACGCTGTATTGACAAAAGAGCCAATTGTCACAAACGACCATTATGGCAAGCCCTTACAGCAGAAAGCATTAAGCAATAAAGCAAATTGAATATTACAATATTAAGGACATAATCAATACGCTGTTTCCATTTTTCTGAACAACAGTGTGCGGTTTCGGATTAAACGGCGTGTCAAGCTTATTATTTCGATTTTGTTTTACCAAAACCTTATCTCCCTCAGCGATATTGCTATATTTAACGCGTCTTTTGTGATCTGCGTACAATTTCTCCTTTCCTTTTTGTTCGGAGTCGCGGTCGCGTATCTCACTGTCTTCTTTTTGAAATTGACTTATTTCTGGTACTTTAGTTCGGATTTTTCTACCGAACAAGAGCTCAGCGGGACTCACACCTGTAATCGAGTGAGGTGTACTCCTATACATCATTAGATAATCATTTAAGTCAGATTTCCAGTTTTTTCCTCGCTTTGCGAAATTCGAAGTCGTTTAAGAATTGATCGATTTTGCCGCTCTACTTCCCCATTGGCTTGCGGCCATAATGGTGTAGTACGTCGATGTTCAATACCATTGCTGCTTAAAAAGGTAGCAAAATGATCGCATACGAAACTTTTCGCATTATCTATTCTAAGAGACAATGGTAGGCCATGTGTGACAAACCATTTGCTCAAAAAGGTTGTCAATCTCTCCGAAGTAATTGACTTTGTTATTCAAGCTCGAAATAACGACTATAATAATCAATACATACAAATATGTAATCACCTGTCGGTAATGGACCCAGTACGTCTGCGGCTAAATATTGCCATGGACCTGTCGGTAGGTCTGTACGAGTCATAGCCTCTGGACTAGTAGGCTGACCGACTAATTGACAACCGTGACACGTTTTACAAAAGGTTTCTACCTGCTTATTTATACCTGGCCACCATACTTTTGTTCTAAGATGCCGTTTCACTTATCCTTATTCACTGTTAATCCCTTTTGTTTTAACACATTTAACACGTGATCTAATCTCTTGTCATGTTCTTCTTTCGTTTCACTGTGCACGATTATATCATCCATGATATTGTGAACCCCTTCACATTCTGAGAGAATTTGCTGTAGAATTGACTGATACAGCTCCGAAGCACAGGAAATACCGAACATAAGTCTCGTGTACCTATACAATCCCATATGTGTTGTGAATGTTGTAATTTCACGTGATTCAGGCGACAGCTCAATTTGATGATACGCCATGTTGATGTCCAGTTTGCTGAAGTATTTGCTGTTGTTTAGGTCCTGCAGCACTTCGTCCACCGTTGGGATTGGGTGTCGGACCCGTTGGACTGCGGTGTTGGCCTGCCTCATATCCACGCATATACGAATGTCGTTGTTTGGTTTCGGCACAATGACTATGGGTGAAACCCATTTCGAAGGTCCGCTAACACGTTCAATGATATCCATGTTCTCGAGCTCATTTAGCTTATGCTCGAGTCTCTCACGCAGCTGGTACGGAACTCGTCTGGTCGGCTGCACCACCGGCTTAACTGTCTCATCAATCGGAATGTCCAACTGATACTCCTTTAGTTTTCCAAAACCTTGGAAAACGTCCGCATATTTCTCAAGTATATATGCATCATCGTGCGGCGATTGGCAACTTTGCTGGTCACCGATCTGTCTCACAATTTTGAGTACTCCGAGATTTGTTGCCGTGATATAGCTAAATAAGGACTGTCCTTTGGCCTCCATAACAACAAATTCTACATCATGTACCCCATAGGCATACAATGTCTTTTTTCGTTTCTCATGTTTACATTGGATCCCTTTTTGCTTGAGAAATTCCCAAGTGCCTCTGTCAATAACATTACTGCTGGCTCCGGAATCAATAATACATTTTAACTGTATTCCTCCAACTTGGGTATTGTTCGATGTATTTTCTGGATAATTATCCCTTAAACTAAATGTAAATCCTGTAGCCCCTCTTTCTTCATCACTTTCTTCACTTTCATTTATATTCCTTATTTTATTTCTTCCTTTTTCCTTCTTTCCATCTTTCTGTTTACATTTGTTCTGAAAATGTCCAATCCTTGAACAGTTTCTGCACTTTTGTCCCCTGGCTGGACAGCTTTGATCTTTCGCCTTATGTCCTTCATAGCCACAATTAAAACATTTTAAACCATTGTTTGGTTTTCTGTATTCATCTCTCCTCTTGTCCTTTTTAAATGACAATTTGTTTACAGATTCTGACATAACAGTGTCCATTGATCTGGCGTGCCTATCTGCATTCTCAAATAGTCTTGCTATGTCCGAAAGTTTGTTTAGTGTAAGATCTTTCCCTTTTTCTAAGTATTTTTTTCTAAGGCTGGTCGATTTGCACTTCTCAATTATTTGGTCCCTTATATGCTCATCTTTGTTGTCCCCAAATTCACATGTTTCTGCTTTTAGCCTAAGTCTAACCACAAACTGATCTGTCGATTCTCCGTCTTCTTGTTTAAGTTGTCGAAATTGATGCCTCTCAAATGGCACATTTTCTTGTGAAGCGAAATGTTCACTCAGTTTTTCAAGGGCTGTTTTGTAATCATTATCCTCTCCAATATCCGACAAAGTGTAGAAAATATCCTGTATTTCCAGTCCTCCACAATGAAGCAACAATGCTCTTTTCTGCTTATTTTCTGTTTCACCTTTACTGATCAAAAATATTTCAAACGCTCTTTTCCACTTTTTCCATCTTTGAGCTAGCGTTGATGTTTCCCCTTTACAGTCGAAATGCTCTAAAGTTCCAATGTCTGAGACCGCTTTAGACATTTTATTTTTTTTAATTAATCCAACACAATTTATTAATATTTAATTATCCTCGTCGCCAAATGTAATGTCTTGGGCTTAGACATTCGTCATTTAAGACACGTCATTTAAGACACAAACAACACCATTAAAGGTATAGCCTTTATTACTACAGTGTACTATGAACTACAAGTAAAGACTCCCCTCAAACCCCAGCAGTCTAAGCATCTTATATATTGTAACATGATCGACATGCATTCCTATAAACCCACAAGGGCATGCAGGTATAACTGCTGATACTACAGCATTTATAAAATGGACAAGGTTTTCTTCTCTTTGGTGAGTTTTATGCATGCATACTTGGTATTTGAGGTTTAATATATCAAACTACAGCAGTTATTTATGCAGGCATTGCTTGATTTCTTCAGAAACCTCTCTTGATGCGGGCGGCGGGCGGCCATGATTATGATAACTAAAACAATCTATAAAGGGTGGCATCGTAGCTCTATGGTATAGGTACACACCATAAGAGCTACGTATGATTCTCGCAGCTAGACTCTTATAGCCAAGTGCTTGGAAGTGGTTTCCAGGACAGCCTCGTTTCTGAGGAAAAGTTAACAGCCAATAGGCTGTTCAGCGATATCTTTTATCACGCACATGGTGTGGCTTTAACTGCTCATAGAACTAATGCTTTACATTACGAAAGATGGCAATCTTTAACAAATTCGCCCGAATAAGGTCCTGCGGGGATTGTGAAAACTCGACTAATCCCGTCATTCTTCTGGATCACGCCTTGCATGCATATCGATGTATTGGTATGTTCAAAAGCTTGACATTTTGTTCGACGGAAGGCAATAGCAATCAAAATAGTGCACTGTTGATAGGTCGACAATATGGTCGTTAGCCACACATGTTGATGTATACTCTGCGTTGCATGTTTGTTATTTACAAAGGTTGTATTATTGCTTTCATGTACATGTAAATAACCTATTGATGACTAAATGACATTGTAAAACTTTGATAATAACTGATTTTTGCAATTTTATTTTGGCGGGAATCTATTCAGGCGCATAATGCTAGAATGACTTAACCAACATGAAAACTTCTGCGTTCATTGAATTATGCTTCAAAGAAGTGAATGAGGTGTTGCGAATGGGATCGAGACGCAATAATGCTAGCCAAGATCTAAATGAACATCTAATTTTCTGTCACTGTTAATCAGTGATTCATGTCCATAACCATGATAGTTTTTTAATAAATGTTATATCACAGAATGAAACAGATATTATATTTAAGAAATAGAACATCGTTTACTGTGAATTATCGTTTAATATATCACGGTTTGGAGTTCAATTGTAAACAATAATTTCACGAGCCCTTTCGGGCAAATTATTGTTTACAATTGAACGACAAACCGTGATATATTATAGATAATTCACGGTAAACGATGTTCTGTTTCTATTCTAATACCCATAAAATGTGAAAATAACGCACACATCTGAAATCTTTCGCATTGCTTTGCTTACTCTCGTAACGTTGCATACTTTACAATGCGCAATGCTTATTCTCCTAACGTTGCAAAAATTACAGTGATATATCGTTCAATATAACGAGATATTTTAAACTAGGCTATATAGTGCGGGTGTATTAGAATTGATAATATAGTTAAAACTTATATAACATGCAACCCATTGATAAGTGATGTTTTAAACACTCTGCAGCAAGAGATGACACATCTAAATTGAGAAAAATGGGTATGATGTTCAGTTAGCATACTTTTACTAAATACAAGGTCGATACCAAATTGAGCATAATTTTACTGAATACAAGGTCAATACTAAATTGTGCACTGACTGATTAGCTCTTTTTCAGGTAACAGCTTCGAAACGGATCACGAGATGTTGTGACTATCAGTTACCTCTGACAGACGACAAAAGGTATATACCGGTAATAATTATTATTATATATAATTTTATATACATAGTTTTTATTGGCTGAAATTGTCTTGAAAAGGTGTTCAATCCGGTTTAAACCAGACTTGCGAGTGAATAGTTCTCTTGCCGAGTCAAAAGTATCTTCCAGATAATTCAAGCGCTTTATGACCAACATCAATTAATTGCCATAAGCTCTCAATGACAGAATACAAATTAACAATGGAGGATGCGCATCGTTGTCTGAGGAAGAATTGGAAGAATTAGTAACTATATTTTATTTTGTTTCAATTCCATATTAAAAATAAACTACTCAACACATTTTCTTACTTTTTCTTTATGGTTCAGTATAGTAAAACAACTATCTACTTCTGTTTCTGTCAACGGTTAAAAATATTCATCCTCTGGAATGACTGTTGACCATGAGCAGTAACTTATTGACCTCGAAGGTTGCGTCTCGGTCATTAGTTCATGCTTCGGGTCAATAGTCATTCGCTTGGATGAATAGTTTTAACCATTGACTGATATATATTTAATTTTTATATAGCTTTTTGTAGCTATGTCATTGTGATAGATTCTCACATGTGTGTCTGTTTAATATTGAATTGATACATATACATTGTACGTTGGCCAGGTCAGTCCGTCCTGAAAAGTGCATCTATCTCCTCCCAAACTTTTCAACAGATTTACATGTTGCTTACCCATGTTACCTATGATGTCAAAATGTGCATATCGTTTCGGCGTCAAAATTGACCCAGTATTACCGGAGTTATGCCCCCTTTTTCATCAAATTTTACGTGAAGTGTCTCCTCCCACACTCTTCAACCGATTCCTTCGAAACTTTACAGGATGCTTACCTATGATGTCAAGATGTGCATACCGTTTCGATTTCAAAATCAACTCAGCATTACCGGAGTTGAGGCCCCTTTTTCATCAAACTTTACGTGAAAATATCTTATGTGTCTATCTCCTCCCACACTTTTCAACCGATTCCTTCGAAACTTTACATGACGCTTACCTATGATGTCAAGATTTACATATCATTTCAGCATCAAAATCGACCAAGTATTAACAGAGTTATGCCACCTTTTTCATCAAACTTTACGTTTTACACTGTTTTCAGTGGCTTATCGAGAAACTTATCGAGAAACAAAAGCTGCAAAAAAAACAACGATAGTACAGTGTACATTCATTTAGTCAATTCAAATGACGACATCATTTTATTTCGATAAGACGAATGATGACGGTGGTAGTATTCTGTCTTCTAATTGTTTTATGGTCATCTGATATAAATTTTATACATAATACTTAAAAAAAAAAAGAAGTTAATTTAGTATAATCATTTTTATTTCAGATCTGCTTCAAAGGCATGGTTTTCCAAAGTGATACGGTCTCAATAACATGCTGGATGCCTAGCATCTAAGATCATCACATCGCACCAAGGAACATTGTCATAATAACCTTAAAAGTGAACTGTAGAACTTTTTATGACACATGCCACTTTTAATTGATGGTGGATTTAGGAAATTGATCAGAAAATATATGTTTCTGGGATAACTTGTAGCTTGTTTCTGCAAATAATCAGGGTTTGTTATCTCGTGACATTTGAAACATTTTGGTCGAAGTTTGAATTCAATACTGACAATAGCTTGTATCCAACACGGACAATAACTTGTATCCAACACGGACAATAGCTTAGCTTGTATCCAACACGGACAATAGCTTGTATTCAACACATAACTTTATTGATGGAACAAATAAAGAACATAAATATATTCTGCAATTCGTGTCTGCTGTATAACTCTGAACCAGATATGATTATCCCATCAGTCTTTTGAACTATTGAAAGGAATTTGATAAAAAGAAAGTTTGTCTGCTGACCGAAAGCCAGCAGAGATTATGGGATGGTGAGTTGTCCGTCAATCCTCTGTCGTCTTTTAACTTTTGCCTTGTGAACATGATAGGACCTTCATTATTAGTCTGATTTTTACCAAACTTTGCCAGGGTCGTTAAAATATCAATGAAAGCTCGAACAAGTTCAAAAACAGCGGAGCCAGATTGGATTAGTAACACCAGAGTTATGGCCCTTGTTTTGCTGAAAAATGACATATTTTGCCTTGTGAACACTAGCACTTTCATTTTGTATTTGATCTTTACCAAATTTTGTCAGATTGTTGATATTAATGAAAGTTCGACAACCAGCTATATCAGACCAGGAACACCAGAGCTATGGCCACTTGAATTATTGGAAAATGCCATATTCAATTGTGAACACTAGTTAAACTTGAGTTTCAACTTTCAACAACATGACATGTTATGAACAACTATCAGCATTTATTTTAAGGGTCATAATTCTGGGCGGGTAAAGGGCTCTTTTTGCATAAAGGTCAAGATCACTCTTGTGTTCAGGAGCATCCATTAGAACAGCGGTCTGTTAATGGATCACGATCATAAAGCGATTCAAAAAGTTGTGATCCTAATGCGATCCATTAGAATGTATATAGTGTTACATAATAGCGATCCTAATGCGATCCATTAGAATGTACATAGTTTTACATAATAGCGATCCTAATGCGATCCATTAGAATGCATATAGTGTTACATAATAGCGATCCTAATGCGATCCATTAGAATGTACATAGTTTTACATAATAGCGATCCTAATGCGATCCATTAGAATGTACATAGTTTTACATAATAGCGATCCTAATGCGATCCATTAGAATGTGAAACTAATAGTGTTGCATAATACTAATAGCGATTCTAAAGCAATCCATTCTGAAAATTATTGGACTGATACTCCATTAATTAGCTGTGCGATTCTAGAGCGATCCATTCTAATGTGTATTAGATCGTGATCCACTAGTGGTTTTATAGTGTTACGTAATACAAAGACATCCATTTTGTAAAACGCTGGATCGCTTTTGGATCATGATCCATACACGATCCATTAAAAGTTGTATAAGGAGTGCGATCCATTCAAAACCACTAATGGATCGTGATCATAAAGCGATCTAAGTGCGATTTTGATGCTGTTCCTGTTTTTAACAGATTTTGTCAGGAATATTAAATAGCGATCCATTAGCTCATTTGCATGTGAAATTGGACCGCTTCTAAATCGCTTTAAAATCATGATCTTGAAGCGATCCATTAACACGGTTTGTTAGGCTTTTTTTTTTGTTTGGGTGGTATTCACAAGACCATATCTCGGCAAATAATCATTCGATTTACATGAAGTAGGTGTTTTTAAACTTGTTATGAAAATGACAACATAAAATCCTCATTTAAGAAACATCTGAACATGTTTTCTCCTCTTATAGGTTTACCACCACCAATTACATGTAAACCTCCGAGGAAACCTCCGAGGTGTAGTCGAATGTAGTCTATAATAAAAAGTAATCCCTCCTTTTTCGATGGAAATGGGCATTATAAGTAGGGGAAAACTGCCCATTTCTATTCGATTTTGTGGTTATATGTATAAGAAGCGTATTAATAGGTTTTACTGGATCACTGATTAACATTTTCGAAATTTCGACTCTATGCTTACACTTTGTGAGCAATGAAAACAGTCGATCAATAAAAACAGCTGTATCCTTGACCTGTTTAGTAAACAAACAAGAACTTTCTTACATGTCTTGTGACCCCACGTTTTCTGGTGATTTTTCAAGTGGAAAAATAGTTTTCTATATGAACATTACACTGCTGCATTATCCATACTTGAGTTGAATTTGCAGCAAATTATTAATATGTGACACTTTAACATTGGTGTCTATGGGGAAAATAATTAGTGCTTTCATACCTTAACACATCTACAAGTACCACTGCGACCCCACCCACATCAAAAATGGACGATTTCCCGACACTGGAGGACGTCTACAGTAATGACGACATTATTATTGGTATGTACAATCCCCATAGCAACGCACCAAACGAACTCGATAAGCTGCGTTATTTGGCTGCTCAGAATATCAGTGGCATTTCGGCAAGCTTGTTAACTTCGGTCGACATTGTTTCCGACAGTCGACACATTAAAGAAACAAATCGTGGCTGGAAGAGATGTTAAAAAAATGACCACAGGATGAAGAAACGCGGCCGCGGCTGACAATCGAACAATTTCGTATAGCTTTCGGCAAATACAGGAGAGTTATGACTGCTAAGTGGCCCCATCGCCAACAGGAATTGCAGGAAAAGGAATAATAGTTGAGTGAAGTGAGAGTGTTATTCTTGGATGTTACCATTTACATTACATAACATATTACAATGTCAATTATACGTGCAAACCCTATTGGTTATTTAATGCATCATCTCTTATTTTAAAGACTTTCTTACAAAACATTCCTACTTTTATCAGTAGTGATTTTTTTCTGAATTTAAAAGATTAGTGAACTTAACCATATTTGGGCCGGTTTGTAAAATATGCTGGAATGTGGGATTTTCTCAAATCATGATAATAAGGGCAAATAAGAACGAAGTGATATTCATCTTCAATATCATTTAAAGTACATAGTGAACATTTCCTTTGGTTTCTTTCAATATTTCTGTGTCGACCTGTTTCTATGGATAATTTATGAGAAGACAATCTGATTTTAGCGATCATATTTCTATTCTTCAAATTATCTAGAATTTTAAGATAACTTAATCTTTCAAAACTGGATTTAAGTTCCCTATATATGTATAATGATGAACAGAGTGTCATATCAGTGCGCCATTGTGTGACATATATGTCTCTTAGGCGATTAAGTAGTAATGGAGTGAAGGTATTTATTTTAACAGATTCTGGGTACAACCATATCTCATTGAATCCCGAGTTTTGTAG
This sequence comes from Cyrtodaria siliqua, assembly GCA_037043455.1. Classification (NCBI taxonomy): domain Eukaryota; kingdom Metazoa; phylum Mollusca; class Bivalvia; order Adapedonta; family Hiatellidae; genus Cyrtodaria; species Cyrtodaria siliqua. Next base: position 180,943 of record JAWPHD010003708.1, on the reverse strand, counting down.
AATACCTCGTACCTTTGTAGACCAGTTTATAATGCGGGGATTGCCATCTATCTCATTTCTTTGTTTGTTGATAATGGTTTTTAATATGCAATTATTATCTTTATTACCGTACACCTTTAGCCAGTATTTGATGATTCGTATATATCTTGAAATGTATAATGGATATCGACCGGCTTCTGCGTAGAGTAATAAAGTGTTTGTTGACGTTTTAATATTTAGTGTCCATTTCACAGTAGCAACCTTACGTTTAACATTACACATCAATGCAAAGGAAACAGGACAATGATCTCTCCATTCATTGAATGGGCAAACATTAAAATCATTAATACTCGCAAAATTACATTTTAACAAATATGCCTTGAGGCGTGAGTATAAGCTCCACAGTCATTATCCTGAAATAAGCGACCGTTAACTATGCGTACACTCATGGATTTACAAAGATCAATAAGTTTCAATCCAAATGAATTACATGTTTTGTCAAGCGAGGTCCGTATTAGGGGCACAACGGGAACACATTCGTATTGGTCAATATAATCATTATAGCAATCACATGAAACATAATCTTTTCTTAAACCTACTCGACTATTCCAGTCACCAATTAAATACGATGAGCCTATATTTTCATAATAAGAAATATCATTTTGTATTACATCAAACAAATCTACAAATGGTAAGCAGGCGATTCTTCGACCCACATATAAACATCACACCTTTAAATTAAAACAATGTTAAGACTACCTGTCAATTCAAATGTGTAAATAATTTTAAGGTGTGAATATTTCCTTTTTATATCCTACCTACTTTCGTTTTCGCAGGAAATATATGAAATAAAGGACATATTTCCACTTTTAAATATATAACAATTATTTGAATGGCCTTTTTTAATATCGCGATAACCAGATCCTATCGTTTTCGTTTTCGTACAATCAGGTTCTGTTACGGAGACCATTCTGGTATTATTTACCGTACATTTGTGCTAATTTGTGTATTATGATGTTATAAATTAAGTGATTTCATATTGGCCCAGTTATTGGTCCAAGGACTGTCATATTGGCCAATATGCCAGTCCGAGGACCAATAACTCGGACAATATGAAACCACTTAATTAATGACAATTTTATTAATTAACAGCCACTACAGTATAATTTGTTTTTAATCTAATTATTTTGACATAATTTGCGTTTATTTATAGTAGAGTTAATTTCATTTATATGTCAAAAAGCGAGCGCGAATGACGTCACTTAACGTCGTCAATGACGTCACTTAAATCTCGTATTGGCGAGTTTCTTCATATTTGCCTTGTTAGCTCTACTGGCCAAGGGCCAGCAGAGCTTATGGGATGACGAGTTGGCCGTCGTCCGTCCGTCGTCCGTCCGTCGTTAACTTTCGTCTTGTTACCACCATAGGGCCTTCATTTTTCATCCGATCTTTACCAAACTTTAACAGGTTGTTAATATCAATGAAAGCTTGGACAAGTTCGAAAATCTGCTGAATTGGTTCAGTAACACTGGAGTTATGGCCTTGTTTTTTTCCTGAAAAATGGCATTTTCTGCCTTGTAAACACTCTAGCACCTTCATTTATTACTTGATCTTTACCAAACTTCCACCGATTGTTAATATCAATGAAAGCTCGAAAAAGTTCGAAAACCAGCTAAATCGGATCAGTAACACCGGAGTTATGGCCCTTGTTTTTTTTCTGAAAAATGCTATTTTCTGCCTTGTGAACACTCTAGGGCCTTCAATATTAATCGGATCTTTACTTAACTTTGCCAGTGTCTTTATATCAATGAAAGCTTGAACAAGTTCGAAAACCGGCAAGATCGAAATAATTTCAACGGAGTTATGACCCTTGTTTTGCTGGAAAATGCCATATTAAGCATTGTGAACTCTCTAGCACCTTCATTTATTATTTGATCTTTACCAAACTTGCACAGATTGTTAATATCAATGAAAGCTAGGACAAGTTCGAAAACCAGCTAGATGGGACCATTAACAGCGAAGTTATTGCCCTAGATTTAGTTAAAAATGCTATATTTTGCCTCGTTAAGACTTTATATTTTATCCGATCTTTACCAAACTTTATCAGATTGTTAATGTCAATAAAAGCTCGGTCAAGTTCGAAAACCAGACAGATCGGACCTGTAACAGCGGAGTTATGGCCGATGATTTTGTTATAACGTGCTATTATTTGCCTCGTCTTACGATAGGGCCTTCATTTTGCATCTGATCTTTGCCAAACTTTACCAGATTTTATGATTATTTTTTTTATATTATAATTTTTTGTTATTTTTTTTTAAATTGTTTTGTTTGTTTATTTGATTGATTTTTTTTTTACTTTTTTTTTTTACTTTTTTTTTTTACTTTTTTTTTGATTTTCTTTTAGCTCTATGTTGGACCAGTCGGACCAGTAACAGAGGAGTTATGGCTCTTGATTTAGTTAAAATTGCTATATTTTGCCTCTTTAATACGGTAGGGCCTTCATTTTTCATCTGATCTTTACCAAACTTTACCAGATTCTTTAGTTATGGCCCTTGATTTAGTTGATAAGCTGTATTTTGCCCAAAACTTCCAAAAAACGTAAATGGCAGTCTCTCGCTTCATTGATGTTATAAGAGCCATGTTAGCCAGTAGAGCGTCCACAGGCCCTCTTGGGCCTCTTGTTTTTTCATATTGGCCGACTTCCGGTTCATATTGTCCGAGTTTGAGTTGTATTTTGTGTTTCTAGTAAAACACGGCTAATTTAGTTTAGTTAATTAATAAATCATGTTATTGCTTAATTATTCTAAAAAAAGTATTTTATTATAGAAAAAAAAAGTATTTTATTATTAATATATATTTTTTTTTAGCTCTACTGGCCCAGCAGAGCTATGGGATGGCGAGTTTTCCGTCGTCCGTCCGTCGTCCATCAACTTTTGCCTTGTGAACACTCTAGCCTTGTGAACACTCTAGGACCTTCATTATTAATCGAATCTTTACGAAACTTTGCCAGTGTCTTTATATCAATGAAAGCTCGGACAAGTTCGAAAACCAGCCAGATCGGATTAATTTCACCGGAGTTATGGTCCTTGTTTTGCTGAAAAATGCCATATTAAGCCTTGTGAACACTATAGCACCTTCATTTATTATTTGATCTTTACCAAACTTGCACAGATTGTTAATATCAATGAAAGCTCGGACAAGTTCGAAAACCAGCCAAATCTGATCAGATTTGTTTTTTCTGAAAAATGCTATTTTCTGCCTTGTGAACGCTCTAGCACCTTTATTTATTATTTGATCTTTACCAACATTCCATAGATTGTTAATATTAATGCAAGCTTGGACAAGTTCGAAAATCAGCTAAATTGGTTCAGTAACACCAGAGTTATGGCCCTTGTTTTTTCTGAAAAAACGCCATTTTATGCCTTTTGTGAACACTCAAGCACCTTCATTTATTATTTGATCTTTACCAAACTTGCACAGATTGTAAATATCAATGAAAGCTCAGACAAGTTCGAAAAACAGCTAAATTGTTTCAGTAACACCAGAGTTATGGCCCTTGTTTCTTCTTCTTGATTTAGTTAAAAATGCTATGTTTTGCCTCGTAAATACGGTAGGGCCTTCATTTTTGATCTGATCTTTGCCAAACTTTACAGATTCCTTAGTTTGAATCCTTGATTTAGTCATGAAACTGTTTTTTGCCCAAAACTTTAAAAAAAATCGTAAATGGCAGTCACTCGCTTCATTGATGTTATGAGCCATGTTAGCCAGTAGAGCGTCCACAGGCCCTCTTGGGCCTCTTGTTTATCCGATCTTTACCAAACTTTACCAAATTATTAATGTCAATAGTTCGAAAACCAGCCAGATCGACCCTGTAACAGCGGAGTTATTGCCCTTGATTAGTTAAAGACGATAGGGCCTTCATTTTCATCCGATCTTTACCAAACTTTACCACATTGTTAATGTCAATAAAATCTCGGATAAGTTCGAAAACCAACCAGATCGGACCAGTAACAGCGGAGTGTGAGGTTTGGTGCACCCTAGAACCGGTTTAAACCCACAGTGGCCTACTTTGCCACTGACCGTTTCAAGGCGGTAGCCCGATTGTCAACCCTTTTGTGTTTGTGATGTCGTTTGCATTTATTATTGCTTTTGCCTTCTTGTTTGTCTGTTTGCGTGTTTGTTTCTGTGTTTTGTGGTTGACTGTCCACCTTGAATGCTACTTTCCCTGTCCGATCTTTTTATATTTCTTTTTATGGCCCTTGATTTAGTTAAAAATGCTATATTTTGCCTCGTCAAGACTATAGGGCCTTCATTTTTCATCCGATCTTTAACAAACTTTACCAGATTGTTAATGTCAATGAAAGCTCGGACAAGTTCGAAAACCAGCCAGATCGGACCAGTAACAGCGGAGTTGTGGCCATTGATTTAGTTAAAAATACTACATTTTGTCTCGTTAAGACGATAAGGCCTTCATTTTTCATATGATCTTTACCAAACTTTACCAGATTGTTAATGTCAATAAAAGCTCGAAAAAGTTCGAAAACCAGCCAGATCAGACCAGTAACAGCGGAGTTATGGCCCTTGATTTCATTAAAAATGCTATATTGTGCCTTGTTAAGGCGATAGGGCCTTTATTTTTCATCTGATCTTTACCAAACTTTACCAGATTTTTCTGTTATTATTTTATTATTATTTTTTTAATTTTTTTTATTTTTTTTTATTTTTTTTTAATTTTTTTATTATTATTTTTATTATCTCTACTGTCCAAGTTCGAAAACCAGCCAGATCGGACCAGTAACGGCGGAGTTACGGCTCTTGATTTAGTTAAAAATGCTATATTTTGCCTCTTTAAGATGATAGGTACTCGCTTCATTGATGTTATAAGAGCCATATTAGCCAGTAGAGCGTCCACAGACCCTCTTGGGCCTCTTGTTTATCCGATCTTTACCAAACTTTGCCAGACGTTAATGTCAATGACAGCTCGGACAAGTTCGAACACCAGCCAGATCGGATCAGTAACAGCGGAGTTATAGCCCTTGATTTAGTTAAAAATGGTATATTTTGCCTCGTTAAGACGATAGGGCTTCCATTTTTCATCCGATCTTTATCAAACTTTACCAGATTGTTAGTGTCAATAAAAGCTTGGATAAGTTTGAAAACCAACCAGATCGGACCAGTAACAGCGGAGTGTGAGGTTTGGTGCACCCTAGAACCGGTTTAAACCCACAGTGGCCTACTTTGCCACTGACCGTTTCAAGGCGGACCAGTAACAGCGGCGTTATGCCCCTTTATTTAGTTAAAAATGGTATATTTTGCCTCAATACGATAGGGCCTTCATTTTTCATTACAGATTGTTAATGTCAATGAAAGCTCGGACAAGTTCGAAAACCAGCCAGATTGGACCAGTAACAGCGGATTTATGGCCCTTGATGTAGTTAAAAATGCTATATTTTGCCTCGTTAAGATTATAGGGCCTTCATTTGCATCTGATCTTTACCAAACTTTACCAGATGTTTTGCGTTTTTTTTTATTATTAGTATATTTTTTGTGTTATGGTGGAGTTATGGCCATTGATTTAGTTAAAATTCCTATATTTTGCCTCGTTAAGACGATAGGGCCTTCATGTTTCATCCGATCTTTACGAAACTTTACCAGATTGTTAATATCAATTAAAGCTCGGACATGTTCGAAAACCATCCAGATAGGACTATTTACATTGGAGTCATGGCCCTTGATTTTCTGAAATATGCTATAGCTTGGCCTTATTAAGACGAAAGGGCCTTCATTGGCCGGCTTTCATTGAAACTTTGCAGGGATGATCAGTACCAAACCTAGCTGTACATAGTCACCGTGTTCCAGTTGAATGATTTTGGCGGAGTTATAGCCCTTTAAAGGTTTTAATACACAAAATTTGTTCTGACTAGTTCTCCTGAACCCCTGGCCGGATTAAACGAAACTTGTTAGGGATGATCAATTTCATGTCTAGTTGTGCAAACCATCGCCGTTCTCCGGTTGAATGATTTTTGGCGGAGTTATGGCCCTTCAAAGGTTTTAATGCACAAACTTTGTTCTGACTAGTTCTCCTAAACCCCTGGCCGGATTTAAACGAAACTTTTTAGGGACGATCAATTCCATATTTAGTTCTGCAAATCGTTGCCGTGTTCCGGTTGAATGATTTTTGGCAGAATTATGGCCCTTTAAAGGTTTTAATACACAACTTTTGTCTGATCTACTTCTCCTGAACCCCTCGCCAGATGTCAATGAAACTTGCAGGAATGATCAGCACCAAGCCTAGTTGTGCATGTCATTGTCGCGTTGATATTTGGCAGAGTTATGGCCCTTTAAAGGATTTTGATACCATAATTTTTTTCCGGGCTAGTTCTCTTGAACCCCTGGCTGGATATAGACGAAACTTGACAAGGATGATCAGTACCAAGCCTAGTTGTGCATATCATCGCCATATTTCGGTTTAATTATTTTCCTGGCAGTGTTATGGCCCTTTAAATGTTTTAATACACAAACTTTGTCCAGATTAGTCTCTTCTGAACTCTTTGCCAGATTTTCGCGAATCTTGGCGGGGATGATCAGTACTAAGCCTAGTTGCACCTGTCATTGCCATGTTCTGGTTGAATGAATTTTGGCAGTTATGAGCCCTTAAAGGTTTTAATACACTAACTTTGTCTAGACTAGTTCTCCTGAACCTCTGACTGGATATCAAAGAAACTTTGCAGGGATGATCAGTACCAAGCCTAGTTGCGTATATCATCACCATGTTCCGGTTGAATGATTTTTGAAAGACTTGTGGCCCCTTAAACATAATTGAATGCTGTTTAACGGCTCATCAACACAGCATAGGTTAATTAGAGCCGCCCCAGAGAGAGGGGAAGGATACATAGAAATCTGGGAACCGCGCCCTACTCTTATTATCGAATAGATTCCTATGGTTGTTTAACGTGCTCGGAGGATAGACCGATACACGGGACCGCACGGTTTACGTCCCCATCCAACGGACGAGCCCTTATACATACACTTTATCTTGAGCCAATAGAGCGTTCACAGGCCCTCTTGGGCCTCTTGCTTTTTTAATAATTTCATGTTAACATTCAAGAAACTACTAATTGAAAGCAATGATACTCACAAAAACGTAGCTTATTGTAATCTAAGTCATAACCATAACGAAGTGTCTTGATCACAAGTGTCTACCTCTATTACATAAAGCTCGTGATTTTCCGAATTGCTCCGTTTTTGTCTCGCCTTTTAGAAGGAAAAAAGAGACAAAGGTGTTGCTTTTCCGGCGGTGGCGTCGACGGCGGCGGCGTCAACATTCAAGTTTTGCGTTTGTCATTTTTCTCACAAACTGTATGCACTAGACCTTTCAAACTTTGCTTATAGTTGTATCTTGGGTGGTACCTCGCAACGTGACTAACAAAGGGCAGATAACTTAATAATTTTTAGGTTCAACTTTTGCGTTTAGGTCACTTTTTCACAAACTGTATGCACTAGACCTTTCAAACTTTGCTTATAGTTGTATCTTGGGTGGTACCTCGCAACGTGACTAAGCAAATATGGAAGTGACCTTGACCCTCCAAGCAAAGGGCAGATAACTTAATAATTTTTAGGTTCAACTTTTGCGTTTAGGTCACTTTTTCACAAACTGTATGCACTAGACCTTTCAAACTTTGCTTATAGTTGTATCTTGGGTGGTACCTCGCAACGTGACTAAGCAAATATGGAAGTGACCTTGACCCTCCAAGCAAAGGGCAGATAACTTAATAATTTTTAGGTTCAACTTTTGCGTTTAGGTCACTTTTTCACAAACTGTATGCACTAGACCTTTCAAACTTTGCTTATACTTGTATCTTGGGTGGTACCTCGCAACGTGACTAAGCAAATATGGAAGTGACCTTGACCTTCCAAGCAAAGGGCAGATAACTTAATAATTTTTAGGTTCAACTTTTGCGTTTAGGTCACTTTTTTTACAAACTGTATGCACTAGACCTTTAAAACTTTGCTTATAGTTGTATCTTGAGTGGTACATCGCAACGTGACAAAGCAAATGTGGAAGTGACCTTGACCCTCCAAGCAAAGGGCAGATAACCTTATAATTTTTAGGTTCAACTTTTGCGTTTATGTCACTTTCACAAACTGTATGCACTAAGACCTTTCAAACTTTGCTTATAGTTGTATCTTGAGTGGTACTTTGCATCGTGACAAAGCAAATGTAGATGTGACCTTCACCATCCAAGCAAAGGGCAGATAACTTAAATTGTTACATTGACATCACTCTTATGAACTATAATTATGCACTAGATGTTTTAAACCTAATTTATAGCTTAATCTTTGGAAGAAAACATATTTTATTTCATCTATGACCTTGACCTACTTTTTGGAGCTGATGATTTTTAGCTCTACTGGCCAAGGGCTTTCATTTTTCATCCGATCTTTACCAAACTTTAACAGATTGTTAATATCAATGAAAGCTCGAACAAGTTCGAAAACCAGCCAGATCGGACCAGTAACAGCGGAGTTATGGCCCTTGTTTAGTTAAAAATACTATATTTTGCCTCGTTAAGACGATAGGGGTTTCATATTTCATCTGATCTTTACCAAACTTTACCAGATGTTTTGCGTTTTTTTTTATTATTAGTATATTTTTGTGTTTAAATTTTTGTTTAATATATACCGGTATATTGTGTTTTTTAGATTTATTTTTTTTTGCAATTTTTTTTTATTTATTTTCTTTTTAATATATATGTTCTACGCAAAGTAAGAATATGGACGATTCCGGAATTGCTCTGCGCAAAGTAAGAATTCTTAAAATGCGCAACGATTCCGGAATTGCGCAAGACTATTCCGGAATTGCGCAAGGGGTTAACATATATAAACCACACATCAAGTGTCTCTGCGCAATTTGAGAATGTTTTGCTCAACGTAAGAATTTGTGTTATGATGTGTATAGGAAGATGCTAATTTTAAACCTACTTATATTTCATTTTAATATGCTTATTTGCTTCATCCATCAGCGACGAACAGATAAAATATAAATGTGTTTCATAGTTAAGTATCGCGTATGATTTAATAACATAAACTTAATTATTTACAAAACAATTTGAAGTGCTTAACTTCAAAAATACTTTCCAGGTTCCATAATATTTGGTAAGAAAATTCAATTTAACTATTTTTAATTATTTCAAACGAAGTTGCATGAAAATGTACATTAATTGCCCATTTAATTACGTTTCGCCTACACAGGCCGTGAGTATAGTTTAAAAGTTTCTGCTTGTCAAAGAAAACTATGTAATATTAACTAATATGTCGGAATAATTAAGTAAGACGGTTCTATCTGTTGAATCACGCATTAAGTGTCTCTGCACAATTTGAGAATGTTTTGCGCAAAGTAAGAATTTGTGTTAGGAAGATGCTAATTTTAAACCTACTTATATTTCATTTTAATATGCTTATTTGCTTCATCCATCAGCGACGAACAGATAAAACATAAATGAGTTTCATAGTTAAGTATCGCATATGATTAACATAAAACTTAATTATTTACAAAACAATTTGAAGTCCTTAACTTCAACAATACTTTCATAATATTTGGCAAGAAAATTCAATTGAACTATTTTTAATTATTTCAAACGAGGTTGCATGACAATGCACTTTATTAAAAGTACATTAATTGCCCATTTAATTGCGTTTCGCATACATAGACCGTGAGTATGGTTAAAGTTTCTGCTTATCAAAGAAAACTATTTAATACTACCTAATATGTCGGAATAATTAGGTAAGACGGTTCTATCTGTTGAATCGAAAATCACTCTTTCATTGGCTTTTCATGAAAAAAACAAGTTGGCAGGCAGATATAACTAAGAGTAGTTGCTGTCGTTCTAAACACGACTTTGACTTGCAACATTATTTAGATATCGCTGAAGAGAAAACAATGAAAATAATTCTCGACAATTTAGATTGTCTTCACACAACCTCGACATAGGAAAAGGGACCGTAATTTCGGTTTAAAGGCCTGTATATTGAACAATTAAAACATTTACTTCATAATAGTTTACAGGTCAATGCTTTGTTTTCAGAAAATCGTGCTTTTAAATATTATTTTATCGTCGAAAAATTATTTATATAACTGCCAAATATAGGCCACGCATTCGTTTCCCCGTTTATTTGAAGTACATTAATTTCCTATTTAATTACGTTTTGCCTAAACCGTGAGCAATTTTGTTATTTCTTATCACATAAAACTACACTCAAGTGATATGAAAACGCAACACGGGAATTTCCGCTATATATTGTATGTACAATATGCTGCTTTTAATCGAATGGTACATGGCTACGAAAGACCTTTCGTTTTGGAAAAATACTAAAGCAACAAATAATACAAATAGTATTCCTTCAATGTTTCATTATTCACAGAGTACGCGTTTGGCTCAGTCGTGTGAGCAAACTTAGGATGCAACATTTTGCAAACTATTTACGTTAAATACAGTACTGAACTAGCTCAATTTTTCAAAGAGCTACTTCAACATTTATGAAGTTCTTGTTACAAAGTGTAGTGTGATTAAAACGTCTACAACATCACAGTTGTGTCCTTTCTCTAGTTAACTGCAACTTTCTTTTTAAAAAACATCTTGGGATTTCTTTGGAATATTATGTGCAATTAAGTGTGCAGTATATACAATATATAGCGGATAATTCCCGTGTTGCGTTTTCATATCACTTGAGTGTATGTAATACTACCAAATAGGTTAGAATGTGTAGGTATGACTTGTTGAATTGCATTTCATAAAAAGTTTAGTTACTGAAGTCAGGCGATACAGTATAGAAGATATGACAACACTAATACTTCTTATAAAGAATCATATAGAATCAATATTGGAGAATTTACATATTAAAAATATTTCAATATATTAATATGACAAAACATAATTATAACTCGACATAGAAAGTGGAAGATAAGATAACCTCATACGCGTTTGGCTCAGTCGTGTGAGCAAACTTAGGATGCAACATTTTGCAAACTATTTACGTTAAATACAGTACTGAACTAGCTCAATTTTTCAAAGAGCTACTTCAACATTTATGAAGTTCTTGTTACAAAGTGTAGTGTGATTAAAACGTCTACAACATCACAGTTGTGTCCTTTCTCTAGTTAACTGCAACTTTCTTTTTAAAAAACATCTTTGGATTTCTTTGGAATATTATGTGCAATTAAGTGTGCAGTATATACAATATATAGCGGATAATTCCCGTGTTGCGTTTTCATATCACTTGAGTGTATGTAATACTACCAAATAGGTTAGAATGTGTAGGTATGACTTGTTGAATTGCATTTCATAAAAAGTTTAGTTACTGAAGTCAGGCGATACAGTATAGAAGATATGACAACACTAATACTTCTTATAAAGAATCATATAGAATCAATATTGGAGAATTTACATATTAAAAATATTTCAATATATTAATATGACAAAACATAATTATAACTCGACATAGAAAGTGGAAGATAAGATAACCTCATAGAGATGAAATTGTATTGAAAACCGTCGACATACCACTTCTTCCGTGTGCGTCCTTTTTAATGCCACATTTTGCCTGTGTGTCCTATTCATGTGATCGCTTAGGTATTTTTCAAGCATTTATTTTCAGTTCATTAATTCTGTATTAATTCAGCTTTAAACATATAATATGTATGGTGTAATATCATCGTCTAATGGTAATATGCAAAGGAAAATTGTCTTTGAAACATTAAAATCATTAATAATAATATTAATTTGCAAATATGTAAAAAAAAAAAAAAAAAAAAAAAAAAAGCCTAACACGCTGCGAACTAAAACAATGACGCATTTCCAACTATAAATTAAACAAAAATATTTCGAAATGTGCATCAATTGTCGTCATTAAGTATTAAAAAGCACACAACCTCTAATATGATAACATTTATTTAACATTTCTTCTAGCTAGTTAAATTATTTAACTTTCACCGATTTCAACATGTTAGTATACGTCAATAAATTATGACGAAATAATTATATTTGATTTAAGCATATTTCATTTCATTTTTCATTTCCTTTATTGTGATTGGCTAATTAAATAAAAGGGCGGATTTCATTGCATTTAAACAATATGATTGGCCAACATGTCTCAGGGCCACAACGATCATTAATAGTCAGCTTGACGGAGCGGCGCGCGGACTCCTTCACACCTTTGAACAACATTACACACACACACTCTCTTAACAGTGTGAAGTTCGTTTAATTTGGTCCATTATATACTAATCATATATAAATTGACAAAAGGACTGTTAATCGAACGTTGTATTTAGCATTATTACATTACATGGTCATGTGTGCATGCATTAATTCCTTTAAGAGATGGGGAAGCTTATATTAGTCAGTTTTAAACATGTTTTACTGAAACAAAAATTGATAAACTGTTTAAAATTATAATTTAAACGTTTTGATTTTACAATATGCAGGTTTTTAAACCGAAATTAAGGTTTTATTTCATACCCGGTGTTAGACGGGTTATGACGGTTAATTCTCGGCCACGTAATGATATTAATGTTGAATATAATTATGTTATGTTATACGATATTGTTTAATGCTGCATGTCTTTCGAAATGTATTTAAACATATTTGACAGATTTAGTACAATACGAATATTGTTTCATACGAAAGCTACACTATTGGTGTAATGTTAGTGCTAACACTTAGAACACAGTATAATCAGCCCAATTTCACGTTATTTTCTAAATTGCTATTTCACTTCTTCATCTTTCGTCGATTTTTGTGCAAAATATGGCTTATTTATCTGTCGACATGCCATAAAACACACATTCATTCATTCATTCATTCATTCATTCATTCATTCATTCATTCATTCATTCATTCATTCATTCATTCATTCATTCATTCATTCATTCATTCATTCATTCATTCATTCATTCATTCATTCATTCATTCATTCATTCATTCATTCATTCATTCATTCATTCATTCATTCATTCATTCATCTTTCTTTCTCTTTCTTTCTTTCTTTCTTTCTTTCTTTCTTTCTTTCTTTCTTTCTTTCTTTCTTTCTTTCTTTCTTTCTCTTGCATCTCAGGAAAATGCCTATCTCACATGACTAGAAATGGGAGAAAATACTTTCTCCCATTTTTAGTCATGTGAGATAGGTGTTTTCGTCATGTGAGATTATAAGAATCTTTCATGGGTATCCGGTGAAGATAGGGAATTCCAACCTGAGGTATATGTGTTTTTATCGGAACCGAGGCTCTGCCAAGGTTCCGATTAAAACACTTATACCGAGGTTAGAATTCCCTATCTGAACCAAATACCCTGACAGATTATTTTTCTTGCATATCATTGACATTTTGTGCGTTGAAATCGCCAATAAGTAGCGTTTTACATGTTTTTTGTTGTTTTTTTCGCACAAAGACGTCATTCATCTGTTCACGTTATTGACGTCATTATTGATTCGCGTGACTCTTATCTTTACCATAAAATAAACTTTTAGCTTTACCCAAACAGATAAGACTTTCCATCCTCCATGTAAAACGCGGATACCCGTATCTGGCTGGTATGCAAGAATATAAGAATCCATCATGAGTATCCATGTGAGATAGAGAAATCTCACCCGAGGGGTTAGAATTGCAACCAATGACGAGGCTCTGCCGAGTGTCTGGTTGCAATTCTGATCCCGAGGACGGATCACTCATGATGGATTATTTTTCTCCCATTATGTGTTTATTACCGGCATAAAATCAATGTCTTTGCTGATTTAACGCCAGAACAAGGCGACGTCGACGTAACGTCATGACTTCGTAAGTCACATGTCATGTAAGATTATAAGAATCCATCATGAGTATCCATGTGAGATAGGGAAATCTCACCCGAGGGTCCGGTATGCAAGAAAAACCGGACAAGGAAATCCGTCATTTTACCGGGGCTAGATATTTCCATCTCACCCTAGGGTCGAGATAAAATTCACCCGCAACACTAATGACGTCAATAACGTGAACAGATACATGACGTCATTGTGTTAAAAAACATTAAAATGTTAGTTATTGGTGACGTTGATGCCCAAAATGTCGTTGATATGCAAGAAAAAGAATCCACTATGAGTTTATCCATGTGAGATAGGTAAATCTCACCCTCGGGATCAGAACTGCAACCAGGAACTCGGCAGAGCCTCGTACCTGGTTACAGTTCTGACCGTCGGGTGAGATTTCCCTATCTCACATGGATACTCAAGATGGATTCTTATAATCTCACATGAGGAAAATGCCTATCTCACATGAGCAGAAATGGGAGAATATAAGTATCCATCATGAGTATCCATGTGAGATAAGTAAATATCACCCGAGGGTCTTGCATACCGGACAAGGATATCCGTCATTTTACCGGGGCTAGATAAGTCCATCTCACCCTAGGGTCGAGATAAAATTCACGCGCAACAATAATGACGTTAATAACGTGAACAGATGCATGACGTCATTGTGTTAAAACACATTAAAATGTTAGTTATTGGTGACGTCGATGCACAAAATGTCATTGATATGCAAGAAAAAGTATCCACCATGAGTTTATCCATGTGAGATAGGTAAATCTCACTCGAGGGTCAGAATTGTAACCAGGGACGAGGCTCTGCCACCAATAATTAACATTTTAATGTTTTTTAACACAATGTCATGCATTTGTTCACGTTATTGACGTCATTATTGTTGCGCGTGCATTTTATCTCGACCCTAGGGTGAGATGGAATATCTAGCCCCGGTAAAATGACGGATTTCCTTGTCCGGTATGCAAGAAAACTCTATCTCACATGACATGTTACTCTTACATGAAACGTCATGACGTCACGTTGGTGACGTCGCCTTATTCTAGTGTAAAATCAAATTATACAGTCATATTGAAATATGCCTGTACTAAGTGCATAATGGGAGAAACATAATCCATCATGAGTTCATCCATGTGAGATCTGTAAATCTCACATTCTTACCCTCGGGTGAGATTTCCCTATCTCACATGGATACTCATAATGGATTCTTATATTCCATCCACCATGTAATACGCGGATCCCCGTGAGGTTGCCGGGGTAGAATACAACCACTGCAAAGACACCGTCACATGCAGAGGGGTAGGACACCCACCCCCACCCCCATTGATATTCATTCTTTATTATCTTTTTTATTTTTTTATCATGCTCATTCAAGATCTTTATCATGACACCGCGTACGTAAACGTGGAAACTTGGCTCCATCGTAAATGGAGTGTGTACTACATAATTTGCAGCAACTCTGCAGTTCTGCACGTAAGAAGGTTCTAAGGCCCATTCTACATATTTTATCTTGATGTGGCATTTTCGTTCCTGTTAGGCGCCATATAACCTTTCATGTGTTGATGCACCTTAAAACCCAATTCAATTCAAAATAAAACGCGGAAAGCATTATCAAGAATGAAAAAACAACACTTTCTATCCAGAATGTAAAACGCGGATATCATAATCGGTATGTAAGAATACCCACGGTTGTCAGCTTAAAAGAAACACACGAATTCAAGTTTTTGTATGCTCTTTTATCAAACGCATTTAGCAAACTACATAACAGTATGTTAATGATTACGAAAGATTCAATGTAAAATTGTTGTAGCTTCTTTAGCTTTACCTACTGACGTATGCATCATATTTTCTGGATTAAATAGCTCTTTTACTTGAGAATTTCTTATACTAATATACTGCTGATATGTTCACTATTTGAATGAAGGAAAATCAAATTGTATACTCGCAAATATGATTAACGAAATATTCCTACTTTGTTCCATTTCCTACTTTGCGCACTGACAATAACGAACATATTCTTACTTTGTCCCAATTCCTACTTTGCGCACGGACTATTCCGGAATTGAACCGCGCATTTTGAGAATTCCGATAATGCCACGCATTTTTAAGAATTCTTACTTTGCGCAGAGCAATTCCGGAATTGTCCACATTCTCATTTTGCGCATAACATATATATTATTTTTTTATTTTTTTTTATTTTTTAAATTTGAATTTTTTTTGATTGATTTAATTTTAATTTTTTATTTTTTTTATTTCATTTTTAGCTCTACTGATCAGAGATCAGCAGAGCTTATGTCGTGGTACGGCGTCCGTCGTCCGTCTGTCCGTCTGTCCGTCTGTCTGTCCGTAAACTTTTTTTTTAGCGACTTCTCCTCTGAAACTACTGAATGGATTTTCATGAAACTTTACAGAAATGTTGCCCATAAAGTCTAGTTGATCCTAGCAAAAATTCATGTTGATGTGAAATCCAAGATGGCCGCCAAAGCTAAAAATAGAGTTTTAAAATACAAGTTTTTAGCGACTACTTCTTGAAAACTATAAGTGATATAAGTGATATTGATATGTGACTTTTTCTAAAATGATCAGCATGACATGATGTTGATCCTTGTTGAAAATTATTTTGATTCGACATTAAATATGGCTGCCAGTGGCCATCTTTGGTTACATAGAGTTATATAGTAAAAACTTGTAGCGACTACTCCTCTAAAACTACTTGACGGATGTTCATAAACCTTCACATGAATGTTGCTCTTGATGTCTAGTTGATCCTAGAAAAATTTCAGGTCGGCCGGAAATTCAAGATGGCCGCCACAGCTAAAAATAAATTTAAAATAAATAAGTTTGTAGCGACTACTTCTTTAAAACTATAAGAGATATTGATATGGGACTTTTTCTAAAATGATCAGTATGACATGATGTTGGTCCTTGTCAAAAATCGTTTTGATTTGACGTTAAACATGGCTGCCAGCGGCCATCTTTGTTTACATAGAGTTATATAATGAAAACTTGTAGCGACTACTCCTCTGAAACTACTTGACGGATTTTCATGAAACTTCACAGGAATGTTGCTCTTAATGTCTAATTGATTCTAGCAAAATTTCAGGTCGGCCGGAAATTCAAGATGGCCGCCACGGTTAAAAATAGATTTTCAAAAAACAAGTCTGTAGCGACTACTTCCTGAAATCAAAATCAATCAGTAGAGCTTCAAGGTCATTGACCTCTTGTTTTGTTAATGACACTAGTTATAGATGGTCTGTTTTACAAGCAAAGATAGCAATTTTTTTTTAAATATTAATTGTTGTTGTTGTTGTTTGCGATAATCACATTAAGCAGACGACGCGGAGAAATATATAACATGAAGAGTTGTATGCATAAATGTTTAATTCATGCAAAAACCAATTACACAAGTATTTCTCTGTCCAATGATGGTATTTCCATTTTAGGCAAAACAGGAGTCAGAACAAAACTTTTGCTATATCAAAAATGATGGTATTTTTAACTTTTAAACAGCTTTTTATAGAAGTTCTCACTATTCTAATGCCATTTCCATAAAAATACACTTAAAAAAACTATTCTCAGTTATAACTTATTAAAAGCTTGTTTATAATAAAGTATTTCATGTAAATATTAAACTGATTTTTTAAAAATGTGTTTTGCTTAAATTTACTAAAGTGCATTTATAGTTTCATTCCATATGGTCACTGTAGATACATAATGATTCTCAATGTTTTATGGCCCCCATAAAGTGTGCAAGTGTGACTGCCGACACGCTCAATTACATAACGCCTGAGGCGGCTTTATCGATATCTGCGGGAGGTAAATCTGTACTAATCTATCACCAAGAGTTACATTTCGTGAAATTATTGTTTTTTTCAGTCGATTTCGATTTGAGGAAGATTCTTCCATATGTTTAAATTTCTTGTCGTCACTACTCCTAAACGGCATGTTGGATTTCAACAAAATTTGGCAGGAAGCCTCAGTATAATGTCTAGTTGTGCAAAGCGCGGTATATCAATGAAATCTTGGACAAGTTTGAAAACTAGCTAGATCATGTTAGTAACGACAGGTTATGGCCCGCGATTTGTTAAAAAATGCTATATTGTATTTTCCTTTGTTAAATCTGTAGTTACTTCATTTTTTATCTGATCTTTACTCTATTTGTTTAGAATGTTAATATAAACCCCACCCCACCCATTTTTATGAAATTTCTTTCATAGAAGAAAGTGGGACAAATTAAAAAATACCCATGCCAGACTAGACACAGCAGATTTATTGCCCATGATTACAAGGTGAGCGATCTAAGGCCATCCTATCCCTGTTGTTTTTGCAATGTTTTAAAAAACTACTGATGGGAATTTTATGTCGTCAACCCTTGATATAAGAGCCGTTTTAGCCAGTAGAGCATCCACAGGCTCTCTTGGGCCTCTTGTTTTTAATAGAATGGCATTTTGTTTTTAAACAAATGCACTTAAATGTCATCTCAGCAAACGGCAAACTCCATTGTTTTTAGTTACTAAAACGTTTACAAACTTTTATTTAAGCATCATTGACCTTTTTATTTTTAAGTCCAGCCCCCCATTAGGCGAGACATGTGAATCCACGGATTTCTTGGTGCTATAATCACAACAATTTGATCCACAAGTCCACACCCGATTACCGGCAGCCGTAGGCACAGTTCGGCAGCCGTAGGCACAGTTACCGGTAAAAAAAAAGTTTCAAAAGGGTAAATAAATCTAGTTTTATGACTTGTTAGCCTTAAACTATTAGAAAAGTGAATCGGCCATTTTAATTTGGAAGGAATGTTTTGTATGTCACCTGATTCCCGTGAAATTTGAACCGATATTACGCGAGTTACGGTAGGTTAAATGTTGAAATTAAGCTAAGAAATGTGATTGTAGAAAGTTAGAGACCTGGTACTCGGTAAATAGTCAAGTTTAGGAGATTTCAGACATACTGCCATAAAATATAATCTTTCCTGAATAAACAGTCCAAAATTTAGCCCACAGAACATTTTATTAAAATAATTGTGGCTTTTTAAACACGAACGGGTATTGAAAAATGGCAGGAGTACGCTACAGTTCCATTATTTATTGGCAGGTAGCTAGTACAGTTCCGAAAAATGGCAGGCGTATGGTACAGTTCCAAAAACAGCGGACGCTAAAGTATTTTCTCCTTTGGTATAGTGATGTAATTTCGAAAACACTAATGAAGAAGTACTGTATATAGAATTATATACATCTTCGGTCCTTCCATAAACGTTTAAGAAAACCCACCAACCGTAGGGAAACGTGAATATAGGCTCGTTTGAACCTTCATTCCGACGGTACAGTACAGAGAAAGACACGTTTTAATAACAATCGTATGTTGTGCTGAGTTACGTCCGCTTTTTATAATTCACCAATTATGATAACAGGCGTTTGGTATTTAGATGTTTTGGAATAGATTGCTTAATTTTAATTATTGCATAGTTGAACACGTCACATTAATTACGTTTTAAGGCCACTCTATGTAACTTAATGTATCTGAATCAAACGTCTACTGATATATAGGACACGCATATAAATCAATAATGTAGTCGCTCAAAAGTGTACTTAACTCAAAAAGTAATAATCATAGGACATTATTTAAAGTTGGTATCAAATTGTAACGGATATAGCTCAGATACCCACGAAAGTTCAAAGTTGACACATGCAGACATTCAAACTTTTTTGCTTTGGTGAGACGAAATACTAGTACATGTCTATTGTCTAAATAAAAGTTTAGTGTCTGAATTTCCAAAAAATAACCTCATCGGCAAAATCAAAATATCTATCATAAAGATGTGACCACTTTAAAGGGGTTGATGCACTATTTTCAAACACTGTTTATTTAATAGGGCTTTGAAAAACTTGAAAATAGCTAAAAAAATTATCAAAATGCCATGAAAAACAAAGGAGATATGACCTATTGAAAATTTGCAAAGAACATAAATGGAGGGGGCCATCTTTGAACGATAACGTCATCGCGCCATTTTACCATATATGGCATATTGACAAAATACATTTTAAAGCAAAGAAAATCACTGCAAATTGATTAAACATAAATATACAGATGTAAAATGTATAAATTGTATGGTTATTTATCATTTGCAGTGATTTTCTTTGCTTTAAAATACATTTGTTCAATATGCCATATATGGTAAAAAGGCGCGATGACGTCATCGTTCCAAGATGGCAGCCTCCATTTGTTTTCTTGCAACTTTTCAATAGGTCATATCTCCTTTATTTTCCATGGTATTTTGATAATTCTTTCAGCTTTTTTCAAGTTGTTCAGAGCCCTTTACAATAAGCCTTGTTTGAAAATAGTTAATTAACCCATTTAAGTGTACCTAATTAGCTTAAATTTTAGCTTAAACATGCTCATTAGGCAAACTTTAAATGGTCATAATTAAATGACACATAATCTCATTTGGTTAATGATGACATTTTTGTAAAGCCCTGTTATTGCATAAAGTGTATTTTGCGTTACCATGGGTATCTTTTGAGCGACTACATTATTGGTTTATATGCGTGTCCTATATATCAGTAGACGTTTGATTCAGATACATTAAGTTACATAGAGTAGCCTTAAAACGTAATTAATGTGATGTGTTCAACTATGCAATAATTAAAATTAAGCAATCTATTCCAAAACATCTAAATACCAAACGCCTGTTATCATAAATGGTGAATTATAAAAAGGGGACGTAACTCAGCACAACATACGATTGTTATTAAAACGTGTCTTTCTCTATACTGTTCCGTCGGAATGAAGGTTCAAACGAGCCTATATTCACGTTTCCCTACAGTTGGTGGGTTTTCTTAAACGTGTATGGAAGGACCGAGGATGTATATACTTTTATATACAATACTACTGACTATAATATCTGTTATAGTCAATGGTTATTGGAGGAAACACTAGCTGTAGGTAATTATTGAGATTGAGTAAATTTCACGGTGCATTTTTCTACATGCACACCGGCTGTCAAGATTTTAACAGAGAGGTATGATGTTTTTTGAGCTTACAGTTAAAAACTTAATTTCCTTGAAATTAGACTCGCAGGATCTATGATTTTGTAATAATCCTGTTGCTCGTGTTTTTAGCTTCGATTAGGTCATATTCGTTTCAATTTATTCATACAGATGTTCACGTTGTGGCAGGATGCAAATAACGTTTTCTATTTTCCTTTGTTTGACGGCCATTTCCGATTCTCGTCAGACCAACTTTTTCTTTCAATTTTATTAACATAAGCTTTATTTCGTCTCTTCCTTTGTTTATATCCTGTGAGATTCCCTTTCTCATTGATATTTACTTTAAATAAACGTTCTCATAAATCATTTAATTAATATTGCCGAAATGTGGAGTGAGTCATAGTTCCCCACGCTGTTAATTCCCACGCTGTTACTAAATAACCTGATCGGTGAATCTCACCTTGTTTAGTTTATGAGTGACGTCATCAATATCGGGGTCGTTTTGCAATGGTAAACATTGGCAACTTCATATTCTTTGATCAGTGGGTTGTTTTTACTTAGTCTTTAATTGTACGAGTAATGCTTTTGGATATATTTCAATGGAATATTTGTACAGTAATAACTGTTTACTGGTGTTGTATGCAGGTTGGGGAATTTACTGCACTCTGTTCGCGCTAAGTGGGTCAATCAGCTGTTTCTATATATATGCTAAATTAGAACAATGTGGTTTTGTTGCGTCTCGCTAGACTACTTTTTAACTGAATATGTTTAGGACTGTTGCAAGTGTAACGCTTGATGGGTGTGTTTAAAGAACAAGACGTCTGTAATAGTGAATCTTTATTTAGTGATGATCGTATGTGAACTGATTTCAATCTCTTCCAAAATACTACAGGCAGTGTGCCTTGCCCTCTGGGGGTTATATATCAGTCAATGGAAATATACTGGCTGGCTAAAGGAATCTAAAGTGTATATCATATCTAAATGCTACATCATCTTTATGTGTCTCGGTGCGTTTCGACTGAGGGAGTTTTTGGGTGTTGGGAATAATAATAATAGTGGAGTAATAATAATAATTAAATAAATATAATAATAATAATATATATATAATAATGCTAATAATATTCAAAAAAATCAAAAAAAAAATCAATAAAATAAAAATAAACAGACTAGATCTACATGAAGTCTGCACAATCAGTTATAATAATAAGTTGGTATTACTATTTAGGATTTTATTTTCATTTGTCCTCCATCTGTACTCATTTGTGCTAGGTTTATACATTGTACGCCTCTTTTTTGTTTTCATAATCACACTGGATAATGAGTCGTGGAAGGCGAGCCGAACAGTTCGATGGTTAGTTCTCTGCCGGTAACGTGGTTGATGATCCCACCTGGAAAAGTCAGTGGTTGCCTCCCAGCAGATCCAAAGGGTGTACGTTCAGCTATTCAGTGACGTCACATATCGTTGAGTGACTCGATTGGTTGCAGAAAAGGCCGTACACAAGACGTTCGTCAGATAGAGGAGAACAGATCACAGCCTCCGGGAAACAGGACTCATTTTTATACGCTTTATAATGCTGTTGTCGTAGATAATGCAAAAATCACCAAAAAAAAAAAAAAAAATAAATAAATAAATAAAAAAAATGAATAAATAAATAAAAAATTATCATATCTTTTTTCCACCAGGCGTATGCAAATTGCAAGTTCATTGTAGATATGGTGGCGGTAGATTGTTTGTTACTGCAAACAGTTCACACTAGGAAATTGAAAATGGTATCAAAATAAAAACAATATCCTGTTTGTAATGACAGTAGTTAGACTACATTTTCAACTCAAATTGATTCAATTTGCAAAAACAATGAAAATAATAATAATTATTGAGTCATTCGAGAGGCAATTAAAACTGTAAATAACAGTGAGTCACATTAGAAAAATATTATTATTCGACTCAAGGCAGAGCTAAATATAATTGTTGTCATTCTGCGGATGATGTCCATAGCTACTGCAAATATTATTTAATAACTATTATGAAAAACATTTATAGAGGAATAATCTGTTGGAAACCATCTACTCGATGGAGAAATGTCTATTACGCCATAATGTTAGCCTGCTGTTATCATTATCGTTGTTGTGCACTATGTTTTCAGCTCCTGCTGCTATTATTTAACTCCAAGGCTGTTGGTGTAATCGTGTTTTATGATGCTAACCATGTATTTGGAGTGTTTAGGCAATATGTTTTCTTACTGCGGATAAGTATATCTCAACAGTTTGTTGATATCAGCTAATTTTAACTTGCTGCCGTTGACTGTTGTTGCTAATAAAAGTTGTTGTTCTGACAATGGAGGCAATGCATATTCATGACCCAGAGCGGTAGGTTACGTCATACTGTCGGGGCGTGCGTCTATGATAGTGCGGAAGCATTGTCTTGGTTTTGGCATTATTTTTCATTTGAATTAATACTGTTTAACAGTTTAAAATCAATTCATGCCTCCTTTCTTGACTGTTTATAAAACATCCAATGCTTTTCGTCTAGCGATCAGCTTTACAATTATTCAGTTTGCGTACAATGATGTCTTCATTACAGATTTTTATATACGAATGCTGTTGCTGCTGATGCTTAATTATGATTGGATCTCTATCACTTCTTTCAAGATTTATTTTGTTTCATTCTCTCGAACATTTTGCCCTATATTTCAGTTTGTGTAACCATAGAGTCCTCCAGTGTTGGTTTTTTGTGTAACCATCAAGTTGTCTTAACACCAGTCAAAAGTTATGTCGGTATCGGATGCAATGTGTGGAACAGGTCATAGAGTCCTCCAGTGTTGGTATTGTATGTAAAGTTCCACTTTTTACTTGTTATACAAGAAAAACATTCGCTACATAGCAGCTTTGTGATTTTCGAAACTATGTCGTGTAGAGTTTGGGAATATCTCCCTACATTTGTTTAATACATTCATATTTAATGCATCGACAGTGCTTTATCAGTGGTGTCCATATTCAAAACATGGACAAAAGTTACATACTTATCATAATGCCTCAATTTAAGGGTATTCCATTTGATCATTGGTTTATGTTGGGCCAATCCTTTTAGATCGATGAGGTTTCATTATCCTGCACCAGGTTGATGTTTTATTTATACTGCACCAGGTATTTTTGCAAGGGGTTCATTGAAATTCAGTTATCTGTTTCTTTTCGGCCTGTCCCTAGTCAATACACAGCCCTTTAAACCAGTTAGTGCATGGTCACCAACTTATAAAACCCTTCTGTGCTGTGTCGATTCAATATAACAACTTCTCTGCAGGTTTCCACACTACATAGTGTGTGTGTGTGTGTTTGTGTAGCTCTGGGGTTTATAGTCAATAGTCATAGTCAAAGTTATATAAACTCCAAAAGGTATATTGCACAATAGAACCTGGGCAGGTTGCAAATTGTATTTTAATAACACATTTCCTCCAAGTTTTAGGTTGTCATACAAGAAGGTGATAAATGACATAAATGTCGTTCCAATAGTCAGCATCACATGACATCTTTCTGTATTAGTTAAAGGGAGTTTACACAGTTGTGTGGCTAACTTTTTTAATGCGGGCTAGTTTACTTGAAAAGGATACATGTTCTTCGTGTATTGCTGTCGGAGTGTTACATGGTTTAGCCTTTATGATTGATACACAAGTCTAAGAACCGATCGTAGGTTAAAGGTCAAAATGCAGTTAAAGACCTGTTCAGAATAGACATAAACTTGATTATCAAGGTGGCAAAAGTTATTACAATTGGGTAAATTTGCATATTATATACAGACAAATGTATATCAGTTGTTTGCTGACTGAAATGAAATAACAGTGGCACACGAAACAGGAGGAAAGGATACATGCTTCATCAGAAATCATTCAATGTTCAAGGTCTGAAATAGAGTAACATATACACTTTACACTTATATTATTTTTTATTTCTGCTGCTAATTTATGACAACTTCGAAACGTTTACCAATCAATTTGGTTTGACGCCACACATTAAAGGTTACAATCTTCCTCAAGCCTTTACATACTGCATATTTTTCTGACATTTATTTATATTGTCAATGTCTGATGCATCAACTCATGTGATCCTTGGGAACTGGTTTAGAGAAATACCCATTAAAGGTTCTTAGAAAGCATGTTAGGCTTCTGACCGAGTTTTTTGAGTCAATTTATATAATGTGGTCGTTATTTGGTCTCCTATACTTTCTAGGCTTTCATGGCGTTAGCCTAACTACCCTTTTGCAAAAGAAAGGGCCAGAAAGTGACTAAACAGTTAAGCTGTTACGGCGATAATAGTTATTGGGGGCCATTTTCTGCTACAAGAATACATTCAGGCTGATGATACCTGTCTTGAACCGGATGGTGTTCATTTCTCAAATATGGGGAACAACTTGTTTCTTAACCTGTTTCCGGTTGGATTTGAATGTTTCATTAAAAGTGGGCAGCGATAAGGAAATATATACTTTTTTGGCACCGTTTCTGTTTTGGGCATGGCATTCGGATATTTTGCTTTTGATACGCACTCTTCGCTGCTGCCAAAAAATTGTTTCCTCCGTTTTTGGCGATGGATGGGAGCCTGGACACTCAATGATGCGCGTGTCCGCCGAATTTTTCACTAAAAGTAGGCAGTGATAAGGAAAATATATTCCTTTTTGGACCGGTTTTGTTTTGGGCGTGGCATTAGGATACTTTGCTTTTGGTGGTCACTCTTCGCTGCTGCCAAAAAATGTTTCCCCTATTTTTGGCGGTGGATGGGAGCCTGAACACTCTAGGACTTGGAGTGTTTGGGCACCCGTCCATATGGCGGGCAGCGAAGGTGTGAAAGGAAGGACATATACGTTTCAGTTTAACTTTATTCAGCTCCTGTATACCCAGAGACTGAATTGTAATCTAAACATAAATTATATACAAATTTGCTGTCCGTACGAATTGCTAAAAAACATTTTAAATTGATTGAATTCGGTGCACTTGTAATTATGCTTGAATATCAACCGTGCTTTCAACACTTGCATTACACTTGCTTAAATGCTTATCAGAAAAGTTGCTTTCATAATGAACATTTAATTTGGTGCACATGTATTTATGTCCTTAATATTGTAATATTCAATTTGCTTTATTGCTTAATGCTTTCTGCTGTAAGGGCTTGCCATACTGGTCTTTTGTGCTTACCGGCAGCCCAATTGTTAAACATTCAATCCATGCCACGCCCAATATTTGCCAAATCTATTAAAGTTTAAAAAATAAATATTTTTATGTGTTGTTATTACAGTGCTCTCCAATAATACTGACTATAATATCTGTTATAGTCAATGGTTATTGGAGGAAACACTAGCTGTAGGTAATTATTGAGATTGAGTAAATTTCACGGTGCATTTTTCTACATGCACACCGGCTGTCAAGATTTTAACAGAGAGGTATGATGTTTTTTGAGCTTACAGTTAAAAACTTAATTTCCCTCCCTCCCGACCCACAGGATCATGGATTTAAATCGACACTAGTGTCATCACATTGTATAAGTACACAAAGAGTATGATAATGGGCCTTTGGAAACGGCCGAGCACGACACATACGAAATATTGCAGTCTCGGTTTGGTTGAGACTGTTCATGAGTGGGAGTGAGATATGCTAGCTACCGCTCACGTCCTCTAGCCCCGGGTTGAGCAGAACTTAATATTCATAAAATCAACCGCACAAAATTTTAACCATCCCGAAGATGGCATGCATATGGCGGTGGACATGGAGTTAGCATTCTTTAATGTATTCCCCATGTCGTACGGCGTATGGTCCCAATATCTAATAAAATGAAATGCCCCGAAGAGCGAAATAAACATTAGGGAATTTAGTTGGGAGCAGCGGTTATGAAGCCTACAAGTTCATTTAGACTTTTCGCTATTTGTCAAGACTTCTATTCAAAAGATACTTTTTATGTTGCAATTAATATCGTTACAGTGTTTTATGTTGCAAGATCATGTTGCAGTGTTTTATGTTGCAAGATCATGTTGCTTTCTCTGAATTATATATTTCAGTTGATGTCTTCATCTGGATCCACTTACCTAGTCAACAATTACTGGCGGGCATGGACATTACGTGCACTTATATACTTGCTGGAACTTTTGGACTATAACTAGTTGATGTGTTAAATGTTGTAGTGTTTAATTATCGGCGGGCAGCGAAGGTGTGAAAGGAAGGACATATACGTTTCAGTTTAACTTTATTCAGCTCCTGTATACCCAGAGACTGAATTGTAATCTAAACATAAATTATATACAAATTTGCTGTCCGTACGAATTGCTAAAAAACATTTTAAATTGATTGAATTCGGTGCACTTGTAATTATGCTTGAATATCAACCGTGCTTTCAACACTTGCTTAAATGCTTATCAGAAAAGTTGCTTTCATAATGAACATTTAATTTGGTGCACATGTATTTATGTCCTTAATATTGTAATATTCAATTTGCTTTATTGCTTAATGCTTTCTGCTGTAAGGGCTTGCCATAATGGTCTTTTGTGCTTACCGGCAGCCCAATTGTTAAACATTCAATCCATGCCACGCCCAATATTTGCCAAATCTATTAAAGTTTTTTTTTTTTTTTTTTATGTGTTGTTATTACAGTGCTCTCCAATAATTCTTCATTAGTGTTTTCAAAATTACTCCACTATACCAAAGGAGAAAAGACTTTAGCGTCCGATGTTTTTGGAGCTGTACCATACGCCTGCCATTTTTCGGAACTGTACTAGCTACCTGCCAATACATAATGGAACTGTAGCGTACTTCTGCCATTTTTCAATACCCGGTCGTGTTTAAAAACCCACAATTATTTTAATAAAATGTTCTGTGGGCTAAAATTTGGACTGTTTATTCAGGAACGATTATGTTTAATGGCAGTATGTCTGAAATCTCTTAAACTTGACTATTTACCGAGTACCAGGTCTCTAACTTTCTACAACCACATTTCTTAGCTTAATTTCAACATTTAACCTACCGTAACTCGCTTAATATCGGTTCAAATTTCACGGGAATCAGGTGACATTCACAACATTCCTTCCAAATTAAAATGGCCGATTCACTTTTCTAATAGTTTAAGGCTAACAAGTCATAAAACTAGATTTATTTACCCTTTTGAAACTTGTTTTGTTTTTACCTGGAACTGTGCCTACGGCTGCCGAACTGTGCCTACGGCTGCCGGTAATCGGGTGTGAAGTCTAACACCCGTCAAAACAACACACTCCGAAGCACACGTGTACTACTAAACAAGTTCCCTCATTCATTAGTATTACCAACTTGAAAACAATATCCGTGCAAATCGTGTGATACGTCAACAATAGCCTCTTAATGAACGTAATCTAATTTGCATATGAAAGGCTACATTTATTTATTTATTCTTTCGCGCAAATAAATGGAAACAATGGACAAAGAATTACTATACCATTCCATTACTGTATTCGTGTTTGTTTATACTTTTTTATTCCGTTTATAATTGTTTCACCCTCTGTTTTATTAGTTCCCCTCTTTGTTCTCTCTACGTATGTACATAACTCTCTCTTAGTGTTATTTCTTCACCAACTATGATAGAAGGGAGATAACAAGATGGAAAAAGGAGGATTTCATTAAATGTCATGAGCATGACACAATTGTTCCTGCTAGAAGTAGTTCACTAGAAAATCACTAAAGGAAGGTAATATTAATAGTATAAGACGCATACACAATATGGACAACACAGCCTAGATTCAAATGACATCAACGCCGGCATGAACACACAATGAATACCCATGGGTACAGGAAAAAAAGAAATACATGTCACCCGATAGTGCAACAAATACAAACGGGACTACAAGTACAGACAAAGGAGTGGACTGGCACGAATGACTCTGCCGAAACAGCATAGTCTTCAAAACCCAAACCGTGAAACATCGACGCAGGGTACATGTTTAGACGCAACGCTCAGTATCAACAAAAACAACAACAACAACAACAGTAATAACAACAACAAGTGAAAAAAATCGTATTGCGTCCATTACGTGAAAGATCTGTGATACGAGACCGCGTAGAGGGCAGATACGGAAACCTATAGCAGTCAATGAAAAACAGGTACGAAACAAAGAGTACTTCAATTACAAGCAGTGCAAACAAAAGGGTACAATACGTCAACGATAAACTACGTGAAATGTCACAGAAAAACAACACAGAGGACACTGTTAGAACAGTTAGCGATAGTGTAATATGGGTTAAGTTGAATGGAACATTGTTCAATTTAGAAGGAGATTTGTTTGTTTGTCTTTGTTATAACATCCCAGTTGGAAGTAGTCGTGGAAAATTTGAAGATCATGGAGTGTTTGATATTATAACAAATGACATGATTTCATTTGAACATTTTAACAATGCTAAATGTAATTTTATTATATGTGGTGACATGAACGCAAGAACAGCATCTCGAAATGATTTTGTTGAATTTGACTCTTTACACATTGATGATTTACTCCCAGATGAATATATAGTTGACACGTTTTCTGAACGATACTCAGTTTAGTTTAAACATATTTATTGTACATCGATTGCGAAACAAGTTATTGCAACTTAGAATAATCACTCTCGCTTCCTAGGTAGAACCAGTACTAAGCAATGTGGATTAATTATCTTGCTCAAGGATATATAACGTGGCCGCGGCGAGGATCGAACCCACGATACTCAGAAGATAGCGTTTGTAATTAAATGGGAAAACTATTGTTAGAATTTTGTAAAAAAACACTGGATTGAGAATAGTTAACGGTAAAATTATGGAAAGCCAAACACGACTTTGATGGTCATTTTTCATTATGATGTGGTCACTTTCATTATGATGTGGTCACTTTCCATTATGATGTGGTCGCTTTACATTATGATGTGGTCATTTGTCATTATGATGTGGTCATTTGTCATTATGATGTGGTCACTTTCCATTATGATGTGGTCACTTTCCATTATGATGTGGTCACTTTCATTATGATGTGGTCATTTTTCATTATGATGTGGTCACTTTCCATTATGATGTGGTCATTTTCCGTTATGATGTGGTCACTTTTCATTATGATGTGGTAAGTGTCTATTATCATGTGGTAATTTTCCATTATGATGTGGTCACTTTTCATTATGATGTGGTAAGTGTCTATTATGATGTGGTCACTTTACATTATGATGTGGTCACTTTTCATTATGATGTGGTTACTTTCCATTATGATGTGGTTACTTTGTATTATGATGTAGTCGCTTTTCATTATGATGTGGTCGCTTTACATTATGATGTGGTCTGTTTTAATTATGATGTGGTAAGTTTCTATTATGATGTGGTCACTTTACATTACGATGTGGTTACTTTCCATTATGGTGTGGTTACTTTGTATTATGATATGGTCGCTTTTCATTATGCTGTGGTCCCTTTACATTATGATGTGGTCTGTTGCTATTATGATGTGGTAAGCTTCTATTATGATGTGGTCACTTTACATTATGATGTGGTCATTTTTCATTATGATGTGGTCACTTTACATTATGATGTGGTCTGTTTTCATTATGATGTGGTAAGTTTCTATTATGATGTAGTATGTGTGGTCACGTGGTTTTTCTTCAAATAGCGCCATCTATTGACACTGCTTGCGAATGACAAATGGCGACAATGATAGAAATCTTAAATTAGGTTAAAGTATCCGATGAAGCTCGGATAAGATTTTTAGAAGAAGAGGTTAGTATATTTTCATGCGATTAACACATTGCAACAACAATTAACTATTTTACAGCGAGTTATTTGAGAAATTGTATTGCGGTGTCGATGTAGAAAACGTATGGTTTAAATGCACCGTGTATAAAATCGGCATACTCTAAAACCTGGGATGGAATTAGAATGTCATTATGGTATGAGATTTTGATTCCAATCGCATTCCTTTCTGCTCTAAATTCCCATTCCATATTTTAGTGTGTGACACATGTATATGATAAAATATGGAACGAATCTGGAAGAAAGACACAATGACACAATGAAAAAGTGTGAAATAGGCTTATTTGATTATGTTATTATCAGGAAAGCATGGGAACAAAAATTCAATGTGATAGATCTGCAATTCTCTAAATACATATAAATACATATATAACCTCTAAGTATTAGCCAGAATTAAAGTCATTTCTTATGTTAAGTCTTCTAGTCGTAGATTGTTTTTCTTTTTGGCTGAGACTGCTGTGGTTGTTCAGTACAATTCTGGATACATCATGTATCCCCGCAGTAGTTGTTCAGTATCATCATGAATACTACTGGAAAATCACAGCCTAAGGTATTTCTAATTATGTATATTTTATATAGCTTTACAACACAATCTTAGTTTATATTTAGTTAATTTCTACGGATATGCTCTGTCTTTATTGTTAGCGATTTAGGGTTGTTTACGTTGTCTTTTCAATTTGGGCGCTGAAGATATGATAATAGCAATGACTGTGTACACATAAAATCGAGACAAGCTAACATTAAAGGGAGCAGATCAGGCTTTGTGGCTAAATCTATTTTAAAAAAGCTATGAAATTACAAATTTAAAACAGATGATATACATGTAGATGGGAAATTAACAGTTTCTTATAATAAAACGCAATAATTAATAATTATAAATTACAATACGTCATGTTAGTCCTTTTGAAAAGCATTGAAACATTTTTTACCGCCAAGTTTGAAATAGCAATCCCTGGCGTGTAACTATAGTTAGGAAATACCTTCTTTTGGTTGTTTATTTTATATGATAATTGCTATTTCGTTTTGGGGTTTATTGCTCGTTTATTGCTCATTTTAATCAATTAAATACATATCTAATGTATAACAATTCTAAAACAAATACCAATCCTGATGTACTTCCTTTAACCTGTTGGCCTTATTGCCTACAGACCGTTCAAAGACTTCATTTCACCACTATGCGGGTCTACGATGTCATTGCGTTTGGGTACTGTGATTTCTATAGGACCATATTCTCATGTTTTATTTATAAAACAATAGAAAGGCTAAGCCAAAACGCAATCACAGGAAGGAAACCTTTGCACATACACAATATATAAATTGTAAAACTATAAATCATGTATCGGAACTGCCAGCGAAAAACTAAGAGATGACATATACTTATAGAGGATTTTATATGAGTGCCCGTTTAATATTGAATTTATTAAACGAGTTTGACGGACGCACGCGAGAGCGCGCGCACAGACACATTGACATATGTACATGGCATACACAAACGAACAAAGTCAGTGCACATTATCATAGCATTATAGTATGGTCGGTGAAATTGCCTTGTATGAATGTCATGCAAACAATTCAGTACAAACAATAATGGGGCGGAGCTTTGCGTCCAATACAATTATGGAAGTTAGAGCACAGACAGCACGCACGGACAGGGGCACTGAGTACACAATACCATACTACAAACAAATATAGAGCTTGTATAATATCGTTGGTTAGGTCTTTACAAGTTTTTTCTATGTTTAGCGTCATTGGGCTCGTAGGTTTTTGAATGGCTGGGCTAAAAAAAATGACATGCATATGAAAACAATCAACTACATAAATTCCTAATTGGAATAAACAAAATCGTATTAAATGAATATGGTTTCAGTTAGATTTTTTTTATTTGTTTATTTGCCTGTCTTTCATGGGCATAGGAAAGTTTCACTTATTGGGAGGGGTTGTGGGATGGGGGGAGGGTTGCGGCAAACGTTTTGAAAATATATTTGACAATCAAAAAGTTTGTTTCAAATTGTTTTCACAAAATAAAAATAAAACACTATCCACTTAAACATACAACATTATCATAAGTAGTCTTTTTGTGTCGCCTTTTCGAAGAAAATGCGATACATAGGGATCACTTTGTCGTCCGTCCGTCAGTCTGTCAGTCCGTCACAAAATTAACGTTGGCTATAACATGGTCATTTCTCCATATTTATTCATCAAACTTTCCATATATACTCATCATGACCACATCAACATGACCATACTAAAATGTAAAGGTCAAGGTCACACTGAAGGTCATTATATGTTTTAATACGCAAACTTAACGTTGCCTATAATTTTCTCATTTCTCCATATTTCTTCATCAAACTTTCAATATATACTCATAATGACCACATCAACATGACCATACTAAAATGTAAAAGTGAAGGTCACACTGAAGGTCATTTATATGGGTTAATACGCAAACTTAACGTTGGCTATAACTTAGTCATTTTTCCATATTTCTTCATCAAACTTTCAATATATACTCGTCATGACCACATCAACATGACCATACTAAAATGTAAAAGTCAAAGTCACACTGAAGGACATTATATGGGTTAATACGAAAACTTAACGTTGCCTATAACTTTCTCATTTCTCCATATTTCTTCATCAAACTTTCAATATGTACTCATCATGACCATATCAACATGACCATACTAAAATGTAAAAGGTCAAGGTCACACTGAAGGTCATTATATGGGTTAATACGAAAACTTAACGTTGGCTATAACTTTGTCATTTCTCCATATTTCTTCATCAAACTTTTAATATACACTCTCCATGACCACATCAACATGAGTTACAAAATATAAAGATCAAGGTCACACTGAAGGTCAATATATAGGTTAAATATTCTTCTTTTTTTCGTGAAAACAACATTGACTATAACTTTGTCGTTTATCAATATTTATTCATCAAACTTTTAATATATACTCATTAAGACAAAATCAAAATCCTAAAATATAAAGGTCAAGGTCATACTTAGTGGGGCTGATTTGTAAAGGTCATTCATCTGGTTCTATAACACCTTGTTTACTGATAAAGCCCTGATAGGCGACACACGTGTTCCGCGAAACACCCATCTAGTTTAGTAGTCTGGTTCCCTTTCTCTACTGCGCTCGCTACTCTCTATTCATGCACGACCCACGAAGAGAGAGTAGCGAGCGCAGTAGAGGAAGGGTACCACACGACCCACGAAGATAGAGTAACGAGCGCAATATGGGAAGGGTACCATGCTACATTTAGAGCTCTTACCATTTGTTTTCTTCAAATCATTAGGGGGACCAAAGCATACACTGCCCCTCACACCCGCGACCCCACCTTACCCCCACTGGCCGATTCAGGTGGGAGGGGCGTATCCAGCGCCCCCCACCCCCAACCCACCCTAAAATTCGTCAAGTATATATAATTCTTGGGCGACACGCACGATAACCCAAACAAAGATGTTTACGCCATCCTAAAAAATAAAATGACACACGACGTCGTTTTTTTTAGCTCTACTTGCCGAATATGGGATGACGAGTTGTCCGGCGTCCGTCCGTGAACTTTTGCCTTGTGAACAATCTAGGGCCTTCATTAATAATCGGATCTTAACGAAACTTTGCCAGTGTCTTTATATCAATGAAAGCTCCGACAAGTTCGAAAACCAGCCAGATCGGAATAATTTCACCGGAGTTATGGCCCTTGTTTTGCTGAAAAATGCAATATTAAGCCTTGTGAACACTCTAGAACCTTCATTTACTATTTGATCTTTACCAAACTTGCACATTATGTTAATATCAATGAAAGTTCGAAAACCACTCAAGTCGGGTCAGTAACACCGGAGTTATGGCCCTTGTATTTATGAAAAATGCTATTTTCTGCCTTGTGAACACTCTAGGGCCTTCAATATTAATTGGATCTTTACGAAACTTTGCCAGTGTCTTTATATCAATGAAAGCTCGGAAAAGTTTGAAAACCAGCGAGATTGGAGTAATTTCACAGGAGTTATGGCCCTTGTTGTGCTGAAAAAAATGCCATATTAAAATTTCTGAACACTCGAGCACCTTCATTTATTATTTGATCTTTACCAAACTTGCACATAATGTTAATATCAATAAAAGCTCGGACAAGTTAGAAAACCAGCCAAATCTGATCAGTAACACCGGAGTTAAGGCCCATGTTTTGCTGAAAAATGCTATTTTCTGCCTTGGGAACAATCTAGCACCTTCATTTATTATTTGATCTTAATCAGACTTGCACTGCAGCACATATTGTTAATAACAATGAAAGCTAAGACAAGTTCGCAAAACAGTCAAATCGGATCAGTAACACTGGATTTATGGCCCTCATTTTTTCTGAAAAATGCCATTTTCTGCCTTGTGAACACTTTAGCCAGTAGAGCGTCCACAGGCCTTCTTGGGCCTCTTGTTTTTTTTTTTTTTTTTTTTTTTTTGCTTGTCAACAATTTTTTGGAAAACTACGCACTGACCCATGACAATTTGTATAGCAGTTTCATTTTTATTTTTATTTTTATGCTATCTTAAAGGGACACAAACCCTCCCCCTTGATCCGCCACTTTCACTTTTTTATCTATATTTTGAGAATATAACCCGTACCGTCACGATTGGGGATTTTTCATAAAATTGGGAAAACAAAACGGTAAACATTTATTGCAGAATTATATCTTTCATACAGTTTACAGTACCCTCCCCATCCCGGGCCACCCACCCACCCCCTCATCCTGCTCACAAGTACACAAAGTAGATATAATTTCTGTAAAAAAACACACGCTAAAGTCGAGACTGTTTATAGCAACAAACTTATGTCATGATCACTCTCCCTCCAGAACCTGCAATTTAATTTATTTCCTCTTCTTTGTTGTTTTCCCCTTCTTTCTATCTTCTTATTAGATGTTCCTGTTTGTATTTCGATGTATTTTCCCTATTAAAAATGCTTTGTTCTTTTGGTAAAACTATACCATTTCAATAAAAGTAATTGTTTTGACCAGCAATACTCAATAACTATTTTAAAAATCAATTTATTTGAATTTTCGCGGAGCTGGTACTTTCGTTTTCAACGGCGGTAAAACAGAAAGT
Source organism: Cyrtodaria siliqua (assembly GCA_037043455.1). Taxonomy (NCBI): domain Eukaryota; kingdom Metazoa; phylum Mollusca; class Bivalvia; order Adapedonta; family Hiatellidae; genus Cyrtodaria; species Cyrtodaria siliqua. Next base: position 145,260 of record JAWPHD010003708.1, on the reverse strand, counting down.
GACTACGGTCGCAATCGTTGTTAAAATATGTCACTAATTCATTGACCTTTTTCAAAGTGGGACTGGGTATAGTAAAAACAAACACTGAAGCATGTATCTGGGCGTTTAGTTTGTTAATAATTCACATTTATTTGCCGTTATCGGGTTTATAAAGCCCCGTAGTCATTACGCCGTACTTAGTATTTACATGTTGAATTTTCGATGATGTAAGCGGTTTTTTCAGTAGGGTTCAAATCACTCGCTGTTGTTTAAGCCCCTCCTGTCAATAATGCCCCGACGAAGCTCCAGCTGTCAAGTATGCCCCTAAATGGCGTTTCACAACAAAAGGGACGCAACATGTATTTACAGCGATTTTATTGTGAAAACGCCATTTATAACAGATTAAGGGGAGGAAGTTTTGTATTGTAATCGATTAGTTGAAGCACACGTCGATATTGAAAAAAAACACATGCTATGGTTTTTAGAGTTATAAAATAGATTAGATGTATATGTTTCTTATATTTTGCCACTATCTACACGCAATTTCATTTATTATGTGCAATTCTGTTGACGAATAACCGATTACCATGTGTATAGCTCTCCCTGCACACGGACCTATGACTTTACACACACCTCCTTCTGAGGATGGCATACTTTCATAGTTGGCTTACCAGAGGAAATCGAACCTGTGACGTCTGGGACGAGAGGCAAGTATGACCAAGTATGCTAACCACTCATCCACCACAACAATATGACTGGAAGAAGTTGTTATTTTCAATAGACAGGTTGAAGGAAATAAACATAAAAAAGACAACAAAAAAAGAAAAAGAAATCCGAAAAAAACTTTTTTTGTTATATTATATTTCTGTATAGAATAGACATGTATACAAACATCAAAACATATTTAAAAAAAAGTAAAAACCGTACACCAAAAACAATCCTACCCAAAATTCCTACCCCATAGTGGTCTCTTACATGGGGTATGATTGCTTTTGACTATGGTCTCTTACATGTTGTATGCTTGTTTTTGACTATGGTCTCTTACACGGCGTCGAATTGTTTTTCACTATGGTCTCTTACATGGGGTAGGATTGTTTCTGGTGTACAGTTTTTCATTTATTGATATGCTCTGATGTTGTGCTCTGCTGTTGTACATGTCTACTACAGTCTCTTACATGGGGTAGGAATTTTGGTGTACAGTTTTGCAATTATTTGATATGTTTTGATATTTGTATACAAGTCTAGACAAAAACAAACAATCAGATTTTTTGATTTTTTTAAGATCTTTCTGTTTTTAAAGATTTTTTTAGGTCCAAACGCGTTCCTTCAACCTGTGTTTCAATACCGTTCTTCTAGTTACAATTGATTGCAAATCGGGTCCTGATATGGTCTGGGATGTCGTGTTCTAAGGTGGATATAATATATCGGCATGGAATGTCTTTGATTCCCAGCACACATTCTCTAATTCACAAAAAGCGGAGTATACATCTGTCATGATGCTTTGCATAACGTTCACGAAATAACTTTCACGCACAGTGCCGTAACCAGACATAAACTGACACCGAGGCAAAGAAATATATTGGTTGAGAAGTGGGTCGTGGGTCGGGGAGGGCAAGGGCGGATCCGGGGGGTATGGGTGCAACAGGCTAAAATCTGAAAAGTAATAATTATATGCATATAATAAGCTTTTGTTGGTTGGGGTGTACAGGTGGTAGTGGGATGGGTCTAGGGGCGGTTCCAGTGCCGGCACCGGGAGCACCCCTACCTAAAATCTGAAACGTATGTACTTTGATTGTTCTTTGGTTGTTAGTTAGGCAGTGGGGTGGGGGCATGGGCGGATCCAGTTTGCATAAATCCATAAAATAAAGTCTTTTTACTTTAGAAAAAATCTGGGGAGCATGCACCCTCCTCAGGGGCGGATAAAGGATTTGACATTGGGGGTGGAGCGCAAGATAAAAAAAACAAGTTATAACCAAAACACACGCACTTACGCACGCACTCAAGTTAAGGGGTGATGCGCAACTTTAAAAAACACTATTTACAGCCAACCTACAACCACTGCCTCCTCCCCCCCAAAAAAACACAAACAACACTCAACAGCAACAACAACAAAAAGCACAAAACACAAAACAACAACTATTTTTGTCACATAATGCGTACAAGTCACATATTGCATATTAAGTTTTGACGCATTATATGAATAATCACATTCGCCTCCTATTTAATAATTAGGAAGTAGTAACGGCTTAGGAAATAAACAGTAGGTGAATGTGAGAATACATACAGGGGAGAAGCCATATAAATCAAATATATTAAGCCATTTTGTTATATGTCGTTAAATGATAGCAAGTGATAATGTCTAGGTGATGTGAGAGATATCCTGATAAGAGAAATACGATGTCTCTGTCATCTGTTAACTTTCATTTTGTTCCCCGTGAGGTTGCGGGTTAGACCCCCCCCCCCCTCCCCCGCCGCCACCACCCCCCCACACACATTCATATTCATTTTGTCATTTTTTATCATGCCCATCATGACACCGCGTATGCAAACGTGGAAACGTGACTCCATCGTAAATGGAGTGTCATATTTTATCTTGATATAAATGGAGGATGAGCCTGGCACGTTCGTTCCTGTTAGGCGCCTGTTTGCTCCTTAAAACACAAATCAATTCAATTAACTTTTTTAAACAGTAGTCGAATGTGAGTATGCATACAGGAGAGAAGCCATATAAGCTACATACATTAAGATATTAGGCGATGTGAGAGATGTTTCTATTGTCCTTTAATTTTCCGAATATGCCTAGTTACTCATTTTAGCAAAGTAGAAGTTACTAGTGCTAATTAACTGCTATACCAGCCGCAATTACGCATTAATCGTGGACATGAATGTGTATGCTCTTTTTTAATTCAAATTTCCTAAGCAGTTACTACTTTCTAATTAGAAGTAGAAGTTACTAGTGCCTAGGAATTAACTGAACTATTAGCCGATACATTGAGTATACAGGAGAAATACCATATTATACCATTTAACGAAATAAAAACTTAATATATGTGACTTATTTGGATTTTATCCTGCATGAATACATAATTACACTTTAAGGGTGTTAGAGACATCTCTCACATCGCCTAGACGTTACCACTTACTATTTTTAAAGAAAACAAACTCTCTTTTAGCTTAATTATCACCTGTTCCTTCTATAATGTACCAGTCGGTTTATTTGCAAGAACACGATTTATTAATTACATGTGAATTTATGAATACTATTGGTATATTATTTGTTACCTTATCAAACCATGTACAAATGCATAGGGAATCTGCATATTATATAAGAACAATGTTCGTGTGGGGTGTGTGTTGTGGGGTTTGCGGGGAGGGATATACTCTACCCACCCCTTTCAGATTAGGGGAGAGGTGCTGTCCCCGCTGTTCCTAATTATAGATACTGCACACGGTCTAGTCTAATTATTATGGCAGCATCGTTTCCGAGGAAAGCTCCACGGGCATTTTGCCTCATTAACACAGAAATTCAAAGAGATATGTCATGAGCATATATAAGGTATGACTACATGGGACTGGTCTACGTCTTAACATTTCCTTCGAAGGATGGCATAAGATTCACAGTACCTTGCCCGAATAATGAAAGGTCATTTGCCCAAAACCCTCACTCGGAAAAAAACATTGCTTGCAATTGTTAGAGTAAGCGAAATGACAAGTGTGCGTACACACTGGTGAGAAACCGTTTAAGGTACACTATCAGAGTTTATGAATATATCGTCCCTTTCGCGTATCAATCAATTCACCTAAGCAGTTTATTATGTCCCTCAGAACTGTACTGACGCTAGCTGTATTGATATTGTCCTTGAGGACAGTACTGAACCCAGAGAAGCTGGCAGGTGATATTTTCACAGAGATTAGTATTGACTGTATCCGTTCATTGTTTCGCTGAGGACTGTACTGACACACGATTGAAAAGAACCAATATAACATTAAAGCAGACCATTTCTAAAAATAAAAACATCCTTTAGTTTAAATACCACACATTTTTTCTGTCATTATAAAGTACCAGTAGCTTTATATGCAAGAACATGATGTCTTAGTACAATGTGACTTGATTAATACTTTTGGTATATTCTAGCAGCGAGAATAGTAGCTCTTATGGTGCATACGTACAACAGAGTTACTGTGATGCCCTTTTAGAATAAGTAGGTATCAGGGTCGACCATATCAAGACAGGTTCATGAAGAGATCAAGCAATGCATGCATAAACAGCCGCCATACAGCAATAGATTAAACGTTAACAACCAAGCGTGCATGCATAAAACTCACCAAAGAGAAGAATACCTCATCGATCTAGACATTTTCGTACGACTAGTTAATGTTTTTCAGGTGAATATCTCTGGAATTTTTACATTTCGACATATCTCGCGCTGACACGTATTCTGTGTTTTGAAACTTAAACCCGAACACAGCTAACACAAATCGACAACGTTAACAGGCAAACGTCAGATATATGAGTAGGTTGAGTTTCCAAGTACGAAACAAGACGAGGTGCGGGGAATATACTCTGTCCACCCGTCTCAGGTTATGTGGAGAGGTGCTAGCCCACTGTTCTTTTTGTTTAAACTACACACATTCATTTCTGATTATCATGACAGCCGCTTTTGATGAATGACCGTTCACTATTCGGGCAAGGTACATGTACTGTGAAACTGTCATCCTTCGAAGGGGATGTTAAGCCGTTGACCAGGCCTATGTACAGGAAGGGCCACACCCTATATAATTATGCTCCTTGCACATTTTGCTGTAATTCTGTGTAAATCAGTGACAACATGCCAGCAAAGCCTTCCTCGGAAACGAACTCACTTGGGGAAAAAACATTGCTTGCAAACAGGTAGGGTAAACGAAAAGACAGGTATGCATACACACAACCGTTTAAGGATATGACTATATTGTCCCTTTGGTCTTTCAAGGAAGTGACCTAAGCAATTTATTTTGTCCTTCAAGACTATAGTGACGCTAATTCTTGAAATTGTCCTTGAGGACAGTACAAAAGCCATGGAAGCCAGTAGGTGATATTTTCGTAGAGTTTAGTAGTACTGACTGTATTCGTTTTAGGACAGGACTAACGCTAGCCGGCGATATTGCCCCTGAGGACAGTACTCACGCTAGCTGTTGATATTGCCTCTGAGGACAGTACTAACGCTAGCTGTTGACATTGCCCCTGAGGACAGGACTAACGCTACCTGTTGATATTGACTTGTGGACGGTACTAAACCAAACTGTTGATAGTATCCCTATAAGACGCTGGCTGTTGAGATTGTTCATGTGGATATTAAAGACAATAGCTGTTGATATTGTAGTTCTACAGCTAGCTCTTGATAACGCCCCCGAGGACATTACTAACCATAACTGTTGGTATTACACTTAGGACAATACAAACGCTGGCTGTTGATACTGCCCTTGAGGACAATACCAACGCAGGCAGTTGATATTGCCTTTGAGGACAGTACTAACGCTAGCTGATCATACTAGCTGTTGGGATGGCCCTTGACGACAGTATTAACGTCAGCTGTTGATATTGCCCCTGAAGATAGAACCAACCTAGCTGTTGATATTGCCCCTGAGGGCAGTAATAAACCTAGCTGTTGATATTGACCGATAGGACAGTGCTATCGCTAGCTGCTGATATTGCCCCTTAGGACAGTTGATATGGCCCCAGAGGAAGGTACTAACGTCAGCTGTTGATATTGCCCCTTAAGATAGAACTAACCCTAGCTGTTCATATTGCCCCTGAGGACAGTAATAAACCTAGCTGTTGATATAACCCGAGAACAGTACTATCGATAGCTGTTGATACTGCCCCTAGGGACGGTACTAAAACTAGCTGTTGATATGGCCCCAGAGGACAGTACTAAACCTAGCTGTTTATATTGCCTATGAGGACAGTACTAACGCCAGCTGCTGATATTACCCCTGAGGACAGTACTAACGCCAGCTGTTGATATTGCCCCTTAAGATAGTACTAACGCTAGCTGTTGATATTGCCCCTGAGGGCAGTACTAAACCTAGCTGTTGATATGGTCATTGACGACAGTACTAATACCAGCTGTTGATATTGACCCTTAAGACAGTACTATCGCTAGCTGCTGATATCGCCTCTAAAAACGGTACTAAACCTAACTGTTGATATGGCCCCTGAGGACAGTACTAACGCCAGCTGTTGATATTGCCCCTTAAGTGGTACTAACGCTAGCAGTTGATATTGCCCCTTAGGATAGTCCTAAACCTAGTGGTGATATTGCCCCATTAGAACAGTAATAACTCTAGCTGTTGATATGGCCCCTGAGGATAGTACTAATTCTAGGTGTTGATATTGCCCCTCAGGATATTATTAAGCTGCTGATATTGCCCTTGAGGACAATATTAACGTAGCTATGCTATTGTCCCTAAGAACAGTAATAACCCTAGCTGTTGATATGGCCCCTGAGGACTTTAATATCGATAGCTGCTGATATTGCCCCTAGGGACAGTACTAAAAATAGCTGTGCATATGGCCCCAGAGGACAGTACTAACGTCAGCTGTTGATATTGCCCCTTAAGACTAACCCTAGCTGTTGATATTGCCCCTGAAACCTAGCTGTTGATATAGCCCCTGAGGACAGTACTAACACCAGCTGTTGATACTGGCCCTTAGGACAGTACTATCGCTAGCTGTTGATACTGCCCCCAGGGACGGCACTAAAACTAGCTGTTGATATGACCCCAGAAGACAGTACTAACGCCAGCTGATATTTCCCTGTAGGATAGTACTAAAAGTAAGTATAACCTTAGCTGTTGATAATGCCCTGAGAAAAATATTAACGCTAGATGTTGATATGGCCCTTAAAACAGTAATAACGCTAGCTGTTGATATGACCCCTGAGGATAGTACTAATTCTAGCTGTTTGTATTGCCCCTAACGACATTACTTAGCTGTTGATATAGCCCCTGAGGACAGTAATTACGCCAGCTGTTGATATTGCCCCTTAAGATAGTAGTAACGCTAGCTGTTGATATTGACCCTAAGGACAGGACTAACGCCAGCTGTTGATATGGCCTCTGAGGACAGTACTAACACCAGCTGTTGATATAGACCCTTAGGACAGTACTATCGCTAGCTGCTGATATTGCCTCTAAGGACGGTACTAAACATAGATGTTGATAAGGCCCCTGAGGACAGTACTAACGACAGCTGTTGATATTGTCCCTTAAGATGGTATTAACGCTAGCTGTTGATATTACCCCTAAGGACAGTAGTAACGCCAGATGTTGATATTGCCCCTTAGAACAATAATAACGCTAGCTGTTGATATGGCCCCTGAGGATAGTACTAATTCTAGGTGTTAATGTTGCGCCTTAGGACATTACATTATACAGCTGTTGATATTGCCCCAGAGGAGAGTACTAAACGTAGTGGTTGATATTGCTCCTAAGAACAGTAATGACGCTAGCTGTAATTATGGACTCTGAGGACTTTACTATCGCTAGCTGCTGATATTGCCCCTAGGTACAGGACTAAAACTAGCTGTTGCGATGGCCCTTGACGACAGTATTAACGTCAGCTGTTGATATGGCCCAGAGGACAGTACTAATCCTAGCTGTTTATATTGCCTATGAGGACAGTACTAACGCCAGCTGCTGATATTGCCCCTGAGGACAGTACTAACGCTAGCTGTTGATATTGCCCCTTAGGATGGTACTAACGCTAGCTGTTGATATTGCCCCTAAGGACAGTACTAACGCCAGCTGTTGATATTGCCCCTTAGGATAGTCCTAAACCTAGCCGCTGATATTGCCCCTTAGAACAGTAATAACGCTAACTGTTGATATGGCCCCTGAGGATAGTACTAATTCTAGGTGTTGATATTGCCCCTTATAATATTATTAGGCCATTGATATTGCCCCTGAGGACAGTACTAAACGTAGCTATGATGTTGTCCCTAAGAACTGTAATAACGCTAGCTGTTGATATGCCCCCAGAGGACTTTACTATCGATAGCTGTTGATATTGCCCCTTGGGACGGTACTAAAACTAGCTGTTCATATGGCCCCAGAGGACAGTACTAACGTCAGCTGTTGATATTGCCCCTTAAGGTAGAACTAACCCTAGCTGTTGATATTGCCCCTGAGGACAGTAATAAACCCAGCTGTTGATATAGCCCCTGAGGACAGTACTAGCACCAGCTGTTGATATTGGCCCTTAGGACAGTACTATCGCTAGCTGTTGATATTGCCCCTTGGGACGGTACTAAAACTAGCTGTTGATATGGCCCCAGAGGACAGTACTAACGCCAGCTGATATTGCCCTATATAACCTTAGCTGTTGATAATGCACCTTAGAACAATATTAACGCTAGATGTTGATATGGCCGTTAGAACAGTAATAACGTAGCTGTTGATATGGCCCCTGAGGATAGTACTAATTCTAGATGTTGATATTGCCCCTAAGAACAGTAATAACGCTAGCTGTTAATATGGACTCTGAGGACTTTACTATCGCTAGCTTCTGATATTGCCCCTAGGGACAGGACTAAAACTAACCGTTGATATGGCCCTTGACGACAGTACTAACGTCAGCTTTTGATATTGCCCCTGAAGATAGAACTAACCCTAGCTGTTGATATTGCCCCTGATGACAGTAATAAACCTAGCTGTTGATATAGCCCGAGGACAGTACTATCGCTAGCTGTTGATACTGCCCCTAGGGACGGTACTAAAACTAGCTGTTGATATGGCCCCAGAGGACAGTACTAAACCTAGCTGTTTATATGGCCTCTGAGGACAGTACTATCGCCAGCTGCTGATATTGCCCCTAAGGACAGTACTAAAGCCAGCTGTTGATATTGACCGGTAGGACAGTACTAACGCTGGCTGTTTATATTGCCGCTGAGGACAATACCAACGCAGGCAGTTGATATTGCCATTGAGGACAGTACTAACGCCAACTGCTGATATTGCCCCTAAGGACGGTACAGACGCAAGCTGTTGATATTGACCGATAGGACAGTACTATCGCTAGCTGTTGATACTGCCCCTATGGAGGGTACTAAAACTAGCTGTTGATATGGCCACAGAGGACAGTACTAACGCCAGCTGTTGATATTGTCCCTTAAGATAGAACTAACCCTAGCTGTTGATATTGCCCCTGGGGACAGTAATAAACCTAGCTGTTGATATAGCACCTGAGGACAGTACTAACGCCAGCTGTCGATATTGGCCTTTAGGACAGTACTATCGCTAGCTGTTGATACTGCCCCTAGGAACGGTACTAAAATTAGCTGTTGATATGGCCCCAGAGGACAATACTAAACCTAGCTGTGTATATGGCCTCTGAGGACAGTACTAACGCCAACTGCTGATATTGCCCCTAAGGACAGTACTAAAACTAGCAGTTGATATGACCCCAGAGGACAGTACTAACGCCAGCTGTGGGATATTGCCCCTTAGCATAGTACTATCGCTAGATGTCGATAATATCCCTATGGATGTTTAAACGCTGTCTGTTGATATTTTCCCAGAGTTCAGTTCTTATGCTAGCTGTTGATATTGCCACTGAGGACAGTACTAACTCTAGCTGTTGATATGGCCCCTGATAGACATCTAGATATTTTGTAGTTATCTAGATAAACCGTTAAAATATCTAGATATTTATGTAGCTACCTAGTGATAAAAAAAGAATACCACCATTCTGGTGATACTTAAATAACTCGTGTATTTATAAAGCACAAATACAATTATTCACTTGTGTACGTAATACGGTTGGTGAGTACATGCACCGCACATGGACCACATGTGTCCCTAATATGTTTTTTCCAATGAATTAGACACGTGTCCTTAATTCGACCGAATTACATTACGCGGTCCGAATATTAACTTTCATACCCATCTAACCCCGTCTCCAAGAAGTGAAAGCGGGGTTGGCTGGGGTATGGAATAAAACCTTAATTTTGGCTTTAAAAAAGTGTATATTGTAAAATTAAAACATTTAATAAGTAATTGTAAACAGGTTATTGTGTTATTTCAATAAAGCATGTTTTTTAACGTGTTTTATTGTCAAAAATATCCGTTATAAAATCCTGCTTATATAAGCTTTCCCATCGCTTAATGATATTAAGGCGGGACCACGTAATGAGGGACACGTGTGCGTAATTCGGTCTGGCTCAAATACGGTTCCACAGACCACTTTGTATAGCACTGATCATGGGAAGTATATTACCTTTGATTTTCAATATATGTTTGCATATATAGGCCTTGAGCCAGGACCCAAAATTTTCGATATTGTTACCAACTCAAGGGACAAATTCCACCATCACTTTTTGAAAAGAGCAATGTATATAGATTACATTTTTCCATGATCATGATGATAGCAATCTCGAACAGGTAGCTTATATAAAAAAAATCGAACATTAATAGGTTATCACTGTAGCGCTTTCATATACGTTTTTGATGTTCATTTTAGAATGTCATGCCTGTGTGAATAATTATTGATGTACTTTTTAAAGATGTGCTTAAGTTTACAATTCATTGAGTTACATAAAGCGTAAATAAGCTCTTTTTTTAGCACTGAATTCAGTTTAAAATCCCTATTTTGCTTCAAATTAGAAGTCAATTTACCCCACCCACTATTGACACATTTTTATGCATTTAGTTTAGTTAATATTTTTTTACAATATATGTGTAAACTTGTAAGAATCAGTAATTTACAACCTTTCTACATGATTTAAATAATATAATATGAATAAGGGATTGTTATGATATATTGATGAAATGAAGTACTAAGCAATGTTCATGGCATTGCACATATGTGTTCAGTAAGCCTGATAAGTTGAGACATATGCCAAACTGGAAGTATAAGCCTTCCTCAAAGTAACTGCAACATAAATAGTATTAACATGTTCTGATACACACGTATATTGCACAGACGACACAAAGTCCAAAGAATTCTAGATAAAGGAAATGTGCGGTTTAACGTGTTTTAACAAAAGTATTTTTTTAGATGTATGCGTCATGGCAATACTTATTATGATTACATATTTGGATTATGTATTACACATAAATACATGAATTAAACATTGCATATTGCAACGCAAAATCTTAAAAGTTATTTTAATACTTTTTAATTACAATTTATGCATATTTTAAGGATTTTTACACCTGAATAACACAATGAAGAATTCTGCATATGAACGTAAAAATAGTAATATATGCATTTGCACAAACCATTTTTGTGTTACTGAAAAAAGAATAGACGAAGATGAATTGATTTGAATTGGGGTTTTACGGCGCACCAATACAAACATGTTATATGGCGCCAACAGGAATGAACATTCGACCCGGCTCACTCTTCATTAACATCTAGATAAAAATGTGCACAATGTGCCCAGAACCTTCTTGCCTGCAGAACTTCAGAGTTGCTGCAAATTATCTAGTAAACACTCCATTTTTCGCTGGAGCCACGATCAATGCCACCACTGAAGTAGCACCTGAAACAATACAGGTTTCATGATGAAAATAATGAACAAAAATGACAAAATTAACATGAATTCGGGGAAATTTTACCCATATGCTTGGATATATTCTTGCCCGGGAACCACATGGCGTCGACGAAGAAATATCTTTAGGCTGATACCCAGATTACTGTACTAACTACTTACCATGGCAACTATTTGTTAGTATTGGTGCAGTTGTTACAATATCACCTGCTTAGGATATGTATCTAAACATAGGTTATGATGTTCTCCGTACTTGATTTAGAGTATGGAATTAACCTAGGATAGTAAGCATTAATCCTACTTTTGCGCCTTTTGCGCATGCAAGTGCAAGTGGAATGATTATTACCTAAAAAAGAAGGTGTATTGCCAATGAATAGAGAGTGTGTGTTGGGGCGGGGGGGGGGGGGGGGTGGTGGGGGGGAGGTGGATATATTATATAGGCATTTAGGAACCTGCCCTACTGACGAATAGACACCTATGTTTCTTTAACATGATTAGAGAAAAAAACAAGCGATACACGGGATCGCCTGGTTTAAGTCCCAATCCGAGAACACACCGACAAAATTCACTAGCTCCGGTGAGGCTTGAACCAGGGTCCTCTGAATTTAAAGTCCCCCGTGCTATCCACTTATATGGGTTCACAACGGTCTCTCTTATCTAGCAAGTTAGCACCAAGTTCATGTATGTCGAGTTGCAATATGCCTGCAAGCCTTATATATGCCCAGCTCATTGCTGTTTTGATAAACTTGGCAATTAATGCCTTGGGATAAAACAGGACAATTAAGAATACTCAGTACATATTATCTCATTTAAATTGTATAACTTAATGTGACAATATAACATACATATAAGATATAAAAATAAATTAAACGCTTCCAGATAAGAAACGGTACCCAGTGCATCGAGATAGATTACATTTAGTGATCACGGTTAGTTTACTGATGTTTACTCTAAAAGCTATATCCGACATACAGGTGCTACTGCAGTTAAAGTATCTATCCCGCCAAAAACAGCCACATTTTACAACATATGTACATCGTTTCTAAACCTGCTGACCACCAGGTATATATATATATAACTTACATCGATTGAGAATCATAACTCTATAGATACAATATAAAAAGCTTTAACCAGCCAGACAATAAAAACCAAATGTTACACTTATTCAATTACGGATATTACAAAAACCCATGAATAAACATATACTTTTAAGTGACACATATGCATTATTATATGAGATGAATACCTGGATAGAGTTTTGATAAACTGTTTTTGTAGTGTAATTTTGTCGTAATTTGGCGGGTTATTTTAAAATTTGTATAACAAACACCTAAAAATCGACAGTTAAACCGTAAAATGCCTTTTCTTTTTCTTTCCGTTTTTTTTTGCAATTTGTCGAAAATGCAGTGGTCTACTTTGTGATTTTAGTTCGTGGATTTATTCAATATGCGATTTGTAAACATGGTTAAGTCTTCATAATGGAATACCTTATCAAAAGTCACATTTTCTATATATTTCAGTTCGCTTAAAACTTTTGAAGTGATTTTATGAAAAGTGTACAACTTCAAACCATAAACAAGAGACCCACTCGCCTTGTCTCAAAGTGCTCTCATGTTTTAAGAAACAACAACAATTTCTTTATATAAATCTGTGAAACTGTGACCCCCGTAGTGGCCATATTTGACCCCATTGTCGCCATTTGAACAAACTAGGTAGAGGATCATAAGCTTATGGTACATGCGAACTATTATTTAGCATTTGAAGTATCAGAGAAGCTGTTTGAATATGTTTTCCTATATATTACAATGTTATAGTGTGACCCCCGGGACAGGGCCAAATTTGATTCCAGGCTTGATTCAAGGGACACCTTGAAATTATTTGGTACAGGACAATAATCTTAAGGTACATGTAGCTTATAACACCTCTAGCTCTTGTAGTTTCAGAGAAGATTTTTATAGACGTTCCTACATAACTCTATGTAAATATGTGACCCCACGGGACCGGGCGAAATTTGACCATAAGATCGCCATTTTAACAAAATAAATTGGTAGATATCGATACTCTTATGCTACATTCATCGTATTAGACCTCTAGCTCTTGTAGCATCAGAAAAAAGAATATTTTATGGACTTTCCTATATAACTCTTTGTAAAACTTTAAACCCAGAACTTGGTCATAGTCGGACACTGAGTCACGATTTGAACAAAAGTGACCCCTGGGGCGGAGCAAGAAATGACCCCAGGGTCAACATTTTAACAAACTTGCTAGTGGATCATAAGCTTATGCTTCATGCATAATATGGGACCTCTAGCTCTTACAGTTTTAGAGCAAATCATTTATTTTTTTAAAGATTTCCTATATAACTGTATGAAAAAATGTTACCCCGGGGCTGGGCCATATTTGACCCTGGGGTCGCTTTTTTATAAATACTTCGTGGAGGACCCTAAATGTATAATACATGCAAAATATTAGACCTGTAGCTCTTCTAGTTTCAGCGAAACGATTTTTTTTAAAGAAACAAGAGTTTTGCTTAAAAGGGGGAGATAACTGTAATAACAGGAATCAGCTACCCTGTTCACACTGCTATCATGGATTTTTTGTTTATCTACAAGGTACTCAATAACATGGTGGTACTAGTAAGAATTTGTCCCTTGAAATGGTAACAAAAAAGTGTATGGCTCACGGTCTAATACTAGTATCATTAAATGAACTAGTTTAAACTATCGGTTAAGAATGTCTTCATTTCCTTATGTTGGTATCATTGGTATGTCTGATGCTTGGTGCTATTATATATGTCCTACTACAGTTATATGTTGCCGTTCACTTATAAAGATATAATTCATTTATTGTCAATTAGAAGCAATGTCTCATTACTTTCCCGATTACAGAAAAAGTAGTCTCTGGTTCAAGAATCAATAACATTGTGATTAAACATGAATGTTGTATTTAATTATTTATTTAGTTTTATTTATCTTTATGTATGTATATATGAAAGTATGTATGTGTGAAAGTATGTGTGTATGTGTGTATGTGTGTATGTGCGTGTGTGTGTGTGTGTGTGTGTGTGTGTGTATGTGTGTGTGTGCGCGCGTGCGTGCGTGAGTGCGTGCGTAAGTGCGTCCGTGCGTAAGTGCGTGCGTAAGTGCTTCTATGTCTCAGCGTAGTTACGGGTCTGACGCAATGTTATTTATTTGATCTTTGGAGATTGGAGCCCGATATTTGTATTTAGATATCGGTGGTACATTTTCAATTGCTTTTGTTTTCTATACTTAATTTTCGATTCGGTGATTCCACTACTCCGGTCGATAAAAGGCTATGGGTACTGTTTAACCACTCATAGGATATGTTGTCTGCTTTTTAATTGAGTCTTTCGGCTGTTACTTTTGATACGCAGGCTTCATAACCGCTGGAGCAACTAAATTCCATTTTGTTTATTTTGCTCTTCGTGGCATACGTTTGTGTTAGATACTGGGACGGTTAAACGTATATACTATTGTTTTATGAATATTAAGTTCTGCTATACCCGGCACTAGGGTGAGTGAGCGGTAGCTAGCATATTTCACTACTGTCCATGAACAATCAAACTGAGACAGCAATATTGCATATGTATCGTGTTCTGTCGTTTCCAAAGGTCTACTCTCATACTCTTTTAAGTTACATAACGCAGCAGTCGCATACATGCGTCGACCATGACAATGCATTGTGTGATGGTATTATCACATAATGCGTACAGGTCACATATTTCCTATTGAATTTGACGCATTATATGAATAATCATATTCACCTACTGTTTAAAAATAATTTTCTGTATTCCGAATTTAGTTCAGTAGAAGGTATTAGTGCATAATTCCCTCCTGTACCAGACGATGCATATCAGTTTACAAAAGAAATAGGATGGCTCTGTCATCCGTTAATTTCTTTTTAAAACAGTAGTCAAATTTGAGTAAGTATACATATAGAGGAGAAGCCGTATAAGCGACAAAAGTTAAGATATTCAGTTATTTTTCGATTAAAAATATTTAGTGATAATGTTTAGGTGATGAGAGAGATGTATATACTGTCCTTTAAGTTTCCGCATAGCACTAGTTACTCATTTTAGTAAAGTATAAGTTATTTCTGCCTAATTGACTCCTATACCACCCGATGTATATGTGTATACAGGAGAAATACCATTTTCTGATTAGCATGGATATGAGTATATATATGTCCATGGTTTTATGTACTAAATAATGCTTGATAAGAACTTGTTTTCTTATTGTACTACCCATTACCCTTTAATCGTGGATATGTATGCGTATGCCCTTTTTGACGTGTGTGAAGCTAATTCGTATTTCCAACGAAGTTACTACTTCCTAGTTAGAAGATACTAGTGCATTGGAATCAACTGCTATATAAGCCGATAAATATGAATATAAAGAAGAAATAATATATTCTATCATTTAATGAAAGAAAAACGTAATACATGTGACGTAGTTGGCTTTTCTCCTGCATGAATACACACAATCGCCTACTGTTTAACATAAGTATACGTAACGGATGCTAGAGACAACTCTCACATCGCCTAGACAATATCACTTACTGTTTTTAAAAACAAAAGAGTCAATAAGGTCCATTAAGACAATACCCGTGATATTTAACCTTAAACGGTTTCTCACCAGTGTGTATGCCGCACATGAAATCCGAGAGTGATGGGCAGAGTAATACACCCACCCACCCACCCATCCCACCTCATCCCCACCCGCTATCACCCACCCTTCCCGAATAGTTTGCTCAATTTATGTGTTGATCACCTGTACATTTGAACATGCTTGGATAATATCACTAAGAATATAACAAGAGTATTCCGCAAGTCACAATATTTAAGTAAGAAATAAAATGCTTGTACGCAAACATAAACCTGCTGGTAGTTTATAAAGCCAGAATAAAGTAGGGCAATTAAGCGGCAGTTTGTTTTTAATGATCTGCTTTAATATAATAATTGTATTCTTTTAAATCATGTGTCAGTACTGTCCTCAGTGGAAAAAAAATCGGATACGGTTAATACTAAACTCTCCGAAAATATCACCTACTAGTTTCCATTGCTTCAGTACTGTACTTAAAGACAATATCAACAGCTAGCGTCAGTAAACTCCTGAACGGTTAATTAAACTAATTAGGTCACTTCCTTGATACGCGAAAGGGACAATATATTCATAACTTGTGATATTTAATATTAAACGGTTTCTCACCAGTATGTATGTGTATGCATAGTTGTCTTTTCGTTTACCCTACCTTTATGTTATGTTCTAAATGAGAGCTTTAGTTGACCGTTAATTATTAGGGCAAGGTACTGTGAAACGTGTTCCCTCATTCGATGGAGATTTTAAGCCGTTGAACAGTCCCATGAGCTCATTATAGATCTTGATGAAATTATGTATTACTCAGTGACGCAAAATACATGTAGACTCATTTAGCTTAATCATAACCTCTTTCTTCTATAATATACCTGTCGGTTTATTAGGAAGAACATGATTTCTTAAGTACATGTGAATTCACGAATAATATGTTACCTTATTAAACCACGTACACTTGCATTTGGGAATCAACACGTAATATAAGCAAAATATTCATGCAGGGTATATGAGGATGGAGAGGGGCATACTCTGCCCATCCTTTTCAGATTAGGGGGAGAGGTGCTGACCCAGTCAGTTCCTAATTTATGATACTGCACGTACTCAAATCCAATTATCATGACAACGTCGTTTCCAAGGAAAGCTCTACGTGTATTTTGCGTCACTGAGTAATACATAATTTCATCAAGATCTATAATGAGCTCATGGGACTGTTCAACGGCTTAAAATCTCCATCGAATGGGGGAACACGTTTCACAGTACCTTGCCCTAATAATTAACGGTCAGCTAAAGCTCTCATTTAGAACATAACATAAAGGTAGGGTAAACAAAAAGACAACTATGCATACACATACATACTGGTGAGAAACCGTTTAATATTAAATATCACAAGGTTTGAATATATTGTCCCTTTCGCGTATCAAGGAAGTGACCTAATTAGTTTAATTAACCGTTCAGGAGTTTACTGACGCTAGCTGTTGATATTGTCTTTAAGTACAGTACTGAAGCAATGGAAACTAGTAGGTGATATTTTCGCAGAGTTTAGTATTAACCGTATCCGATTTTTTTTCCACTGAGGACAGTACTGACACATGATTTAAAAGAATACAATTATTATATTAAAGCAGATCATTAAAAACAAACTGCCGCTTAATTGCCCTACTTTCTTCTGGCTTTATAAACTACCAGCAGGTTTATGTTTGCATACAAGCATTTTATTTCTTACTTAAATATTGTGACTTGCGGAATACTCTTGTTATATTCTTAGTGATATTATCCAAGCATGTTCAAATGTACAGCTGATCAACACATAAATTGAGCAAACTATTCGGGAAGGGAGGGTGAATGCGGGTGGGGATGGGGTGGGGTGGGTGGGTGGGTGGGTGGAATACTCTGCCCATCACTCTCGGATTTCATGTGCGGCATACACACTGGTGAGAAACCGTTTAAGGTTAAATATCACGGGTATTGTCTTAATGGACCTTATTGACTCTTTTGTTTTTAAAAACAGTAAGTGATATTGTCTAGGCGATGTGAGAGTTGTCTCTAGCATCCGTTACGTATACTTATGTTAAACAGTAGGCGATTGTGTGTATTCATGCAGGAGAAAAGCCAACTAAGTCACATGTATTACGTTTTTCTTTCGTTAAATGATAGAATATATTATTTCTCCTTTATATTCATATTTATCGGCTTATATAGCAGTTGATTCCAATGCACTAGTATCTTCTAACTAGGAAGTAGTAACTTCGTTGGAAATACGAATTAGCTTCACACACGTCAAAAAGGGCATACGCATACATATCCACGATTAAAGGGTAATGGGTAGTACAATAAGAAAACAAGTTCTTATCAACCATTATTTAGTACATAAAACCATGGACATATATACTCATATCCATGCTAATCAGAAAATGGTATTTCTCCTGTATACACATATACATCGGGTGGTATAGGAGTCAATTAGGCAGAAATAACTTATACTTTACTAAAATGAGTAACTAGTGCTATGCGGAAACTTAAAGGACAGTATATACATCTCTCTCATCACCTAGACATTATCACTAAATATTTTTAATCGAAAAATAACTGAATATCTTAACTTTTGTCGCTTATACGGCTTCTCCTCTGTATGTATACTTACTCAAATTTGACTACTGTTTTAAAAAGAAATTAACGGATGACAGAGCCATCCTATTTCTTTTGTAAACTGATATGCATCGTCTGGTACAGGAGGGAATTATGCACTAATACCTTCTACTGAACTAAATTCGGAATACAGAAAATTATTTTTAAACAGTAGGTGAATATGATTATTCATATAATGCGTCAAATTCAATAGGCAATATGTGACCTGTACGCATTATGTGATAAAACCATCACACAATGCATTGTCATGGTCGACGCATGTATGCGACTGCTGCGTTATGTAACTTAAAAGAGTATGAGAGTAGACCTTTGGAAACGACAGAACACGATACATATGCAATATTGCTGTCTCAGTTTGATTGTTCATGGACAGTAGTGAAATATGCTAGCTACCGCTCACTCACCCTAGTGCCGGGTATAGCAGAACTTAATATTCATAAAACAATAGTATATACGTTTAACCGTCCCAGTATCTAACACAAACGTATGCCACGAAGAGCAAAATAAACAAAATGGAATTTAGTTGCTCCAGCGGTTATGAAGCCTGCGTATCAAAGGTAACAGCCGAAAGACTCAATTAAAAAGCAGACAACATATCCTATGAGTGGTTAAACAGTACCCATAGCCTTTTATCGACCGGAGTAGTGGGACCACCGAATCGAAAATTAAGTATAGAAAACAAAAGCAATTGAAAATGTACCACCGATATCTAAATACAAATATCGGGCTCCAATCTCCAAAGATCAAATAAATAACATTGCGTCAGACCCGTAACTACGCTGAGACATAGAAGCACTTACGCACGCACTTACGCACGGACGCACTTACGCACGCACTCACGCACGCACGCGCGCACACACACACATACACACACACACACACACACACACACACACACACACACACACACACACACACACACACACATACACGCACATACGCACATACACACATACACACATACTTTCACACATACATACTTTCATATATACATACATAAAGATAAATAAAACTAAATAAATAATTAAATACAACATTCATGTTTAATCACAATGTTATTGATTCTTGAACCAGAGACTACTTTTTCTGTAATCGGGAAAGTAATGAGACATTGCTTCTAATTGACAATTAATGAATTATATCTCTATAAGTGAACGGCAACATATAACTGTAGTAGGACATATATAATAGCACCAAGCATCAGACATACCAATGATACCAACATAAGGAAATGAAGACATTTTTAACCGATAGTTTAAACTAGTTCATTTAATGATACTAGTATTAGACCGTGAGCCATACACTTTTTTTTTGTTACCATTTCAAGGGACAAATTCTTACTAGTACCACCATGTTCTTGAGTACCTTGTAGATAAACAAAAAATCCATGATAGCAGTGTGAACAGGGTAGCTGATTCCTGTTATTACAGTTATCTCCCCCTTTTAAGCAAAACTCTGGTTTCTTTAAAAAAAATCGTTTCGCTGAAACTAGAAGATCTACAGGTCTAATATTTTGCATGTATTATACATTTAGGGTCCTCCACGAAGTATTTATAAAATAGCGACCCCAGGGTCAAATATGGCCCAGCCCCGGGGTAACATTTTTTCATACAGTTATATAGGAAATCTTTAAAAAATAAATGACTTGCTCTAAAACTGTAAGAGCTAGAGGTCCCATATTATGCATGAAGCATAAGCTTATGATTCACTAGCAAGTTTGTTAAAATGTTGACCCTGGGGTCATATCTTGCTCCGCCCCAGGTGTCAGTTTTGTTCAAATCGTGACTCTGTGTCCGACTATGACCCAGTTCTGGGGTTAAAGTTTTACAAAGAGTTATATAGGAAAGTCATAAAATATTCTTTTTTCTGATGCTACAAGAGCTAGAGGTCTAATACGATGAATGTAGCATAAGAGTATCGATATCTACCAATTTATTTTGTTAAAATGGCGATCTTATGGTCAAATTTCGCCCGGTCCCGTGGGGTCACATATTTACATAGAGTTATGTAGGAACGTCTATAAACATCTTCTCTGAAACCACAAGAGCTAGAGGTGTTATAAGCTACATGTAGCTTAAGATTATTGTCCTGTACCAAATAATTTCAAGGTGTCCCCTGAATCAAGCCTGGAATCAAATTTGGCCCTGTCCCGGGGGTCACACTATAACATTGTAATATATAGGAAAACATATTCAAACAGCTTCTCTGATACTTCAAATGCTAAATAATAGTTCGCATGTACCATAATCTTATGATCCTCTACCTAGTTTGTTCAAATGGCGACAATGGGGTCAAATATGGCCACTACGGGGGTCACAGTTTCACAGATTTATATAAAGAAATTGTTGTTGTTTCTTAAAACATGAGAGCACTTTGAGACAAGGCGAGTGGGTCTCTTGTTTATGGTTTGAAGTTGTACACTTTTCATAAAATCACTTCAAAAGTTTTAAGCGAACTGAAATATATAGAAAATGTGACTTTTGATAAGGTATTCCATTATGAAGACTTAACCATGTTTACAAATCGCATATTGAATAAATCCACGAACTAAAATCACAAAGTAGACCACTGCATTTTCGACAAATTGCAAAAAAAAAACGGAAAGAAAAAGAAAAGGCATTTTACGGTTTAACTGTCGATTTTTAGGTGTTTGTTATACAAATATTAAAATAACCCGCCAAATTACGACAAAATTACACTACAAAATCAGTTTATCAAAACTCTATCCAGGTATTCATCACATATAATAATGCATATGTGTCACTTAAAAGTATATGTTTATTCATGGGTTTTTGTAATATCCGTAATTGAATAAGTGTAAAATTCGGTTTTTATTGTCTGGCTGGTAAAAGTTTTTTATATTGTATCTATAGAGTTATGATTCTCAAACGATGTAAGTTATATATATATATACCTGGTGGTCAGCAGGTTTAGAAACGATGTACATATGTTGTAAAATGTGGCTGTTCTTGGCGGGATAGATACTTTAACTGCAGTAGCACCTGTATGTCGGATATAGCTTTTAGAGTAAACATCAGTAAACTAACCGTGATCACTAAATGTAATCTATCTCGATGCACTGGGTACCGTTTCTTATCTGGAAGCGTTTAATTTATTTTTATATCTTATATGTATGTTATATTGTCACATTAAGTTATACTATTTAAATGCGATAATATGTACTGAGTATTCTTAATTGTCCTGTTTTATCCCAAGGCAATAATTGCCAAGTTTATCAAAACAGCAATGAGCTGGGCATATATAAGGCTTGCAGGCATATTGCAACTCGACATACATGAACTTGGTGCTAACTTGCTAGATAAGAGAGACCGTTGTGAACCCAGCTTCTTGGATATAACCTTTATGAAGGATTAACATGTTAGTTGTATGTACTTTAATGCAGTCATCCTGCTTGATCGCATACAGCCTGTTGATGCAGTGGATAGCACGGGGGACTTTAAATTCAGAGGACCCTGGTTCACCTTGTCGGTGTGTTCTCGGATTGGGACTTAAACCAGGCGATCCCGTGTATCGCTTGTTTTTTTCTCTCATCATGTTAAAGAAACATAGGTGTCTATTCGTCAGTAGGGCAGGTTCCTAAATGCCTATATAATATATCCACCTCCCCCCACCACACACCCACCCCCCGCCCCAACACACACTCTCTATTCATTGGCAATACACCTTCTTTTTTAGGTAATAATCATTCCACTTGCACTTGCATGCGCAAAAGTAGGATTAATGCTTACTATCCTAGGTTAATTCCATACTCTAAATCAAGTAGGGAGAACATCATAACCTATGTTTAGATACATATCCTAAGCAGGTGATATTGTAACAACTGCACCAATACTAACAAATAGTTGCCATGGTAAGTAGTTAGTACAGTAATCTGGGTATCAGCCTAAAGATATTTCTTCGTCGACGCCATGTGGTTCCCGGGCAAGAATATATCCAAGCATATGGGTAAAATTTCCCCGAATTCATGTTAATTTTGTCATTTTTGTTCATTATTTTCATCATGAAACCTGTATTGTTTCAGGTGCTACTTCAGTGGTGGCATTGATCGTGGCTCCAGCGAAAAATGGAGTGTTTACTAGATAATTTGCAGCAACTCTGAAGTTCTGCAGGCAAGAAGGTTCTGGGCACATTGTGCACATTTTTATCTAGATGTTAATGAAGAGTGAGCCGGGTCGAATGTTCATTCCTGTTGGCGCCATATAACATGTTTGTGTTGGTGCGCCGTAAAACCCCAATTCAAATCAATTCATCTTCGTCTATTCTTTTTTCAGTAACACAAAAATGGTTCGTGCAAATGCATATATTACTATTTTTACGTTCATATGCAGAATTCTTCATTGTGCTGTATACGGGTGGGGTAATTCAGTTGTAAAAATCCTTAAAATATAAATAAATTGTAATTAAAAAGTATTAAAATAACTTTTAAGATTTTGCGTTGCAGTATGCAATGTTTAATTCATGTATTTATTTGTAATACATAATCCATATATGTAATCATAATAAGTATTGCCATGACGCATACATCTAAAAAAGACTTTTGTTAAAACGCGTTAAACCGCACATTTCCTTTATCTAGAATTCTTTGGACTTTGTGTCGTCTGTGCAATACATGTGTGTATCAGAACATGTTAATACTATTTATGTTGCAGTTACTTTGAGGAAGGCTTATACTTCCAGTCTGGCATATGTCTCAACTTATCAGGCTTACTGAACACATATGTGCAATGCCATGAACATTGCTTAGTACTTCATTTCATCAATATATCATAACAATCCCTTATTCATATTATATTATTTAAATCATGTAGAAAGGTTGTAAATTACTGATTCTTACAAGTTTACACATATATTGTAATAAATATTAACTAAACTAAATGCATAAAAATGTGTCAATAGTGGGTGGGGTAAATTGACTTCTAATTCGAAGTAAAATAGGGATTTTAAACTGAATTCAGTGCTAAAAAAGAGCTTATTTACGCTTTATGTAACTCAATGAATTGTAAACTTAAGCACATCTTTAAAAAGTACATCAATAATTATTCACACAGGCATAACATTCAAAAATGAACATCAAAAACGTATATGAAAGCGCTACAGTGATAACCTATTAATGTTCGATTTTTTTTTATATAAGCTACCTGTTCCAGATTGCTATCATCATGATCATGGAAAAATGTAATCTATATACATTGCTCTTTTCAAAAAGTGATGGTAGAATGTGTCCCTTGAGTTGGTAACAATATCGAAAATTTTGGGTCCTGGCTCAAGGCCTATATATGCAAACATATATTGAAAATCAAAGGTAATATACTTCCCATGATCAGTGCTATACAAAGTGGTCTGTGGAACCGTATTTGAGCCAGACCGAATTACGCACACGTGTCCCTCATTACGTGGTCCCGCCTTAATATCAGTAAGCGATGGGAAAGCTTATATTAGCAGGATTTTATAACGGATATTTTTGACAATAAAACACGTTTAAAAACATGTTTTACTGAAATAACACAATAACCTGTTTACAATTACCTATTAAATGTTTTAATTTAACAATATACACTTTTTTAAAGCCAAAATTAAGGTTTTATTCCATACCCCAGCCATCCCCGCTTTCACTTCTTGGAGACGGGGTTAGATCGGTATGAAAGTTTATATTCGGACCGCGTAATGTAATTCGGTCGAATTAAGGACACGTGTCTAATTCATTGGAAAAAACATATTAGGGACACATGTGGTCCAAGTGCGGTGCATGTACTCACCAACCGTATTACGTACACAAGTGAATAATTGTATTTGTGCTTTATAAATACACGAGTTATTTAAGTATCACCAGAATGGTGGTATTCTATTTTTGTCACTAGGTAGCTACATAACTATCTAGATATTTTTAACGGTTTATCTAGATAACTACAAAATATCTAGATGTCTATCAGGGTCCATATCAACAGCTAGAGTTAGTACTGTCCTCAGGGGCAATATCAACAGCTAGCATAAGAACTGAACTCTGGGAAAATATCAACAGACAGCGTTTAAACATCCATAGGGATATTATCGACATCTAGCGATAGTACTATGCTAAGGGGCAATATCAACAGCTGGCGTTAGTACTGTACTCTGGGGCCATATCAACTGCTTGTTTTAGTACTGTCCTAAGGGGCAATATCAACAGCTAGCGATAGTACAGTCCTCAGGGGCCATATCAACAGCCAGCGATAACACTGTCATCAGGGGCCATATCAACAGCCAACGTTAGTACTGTCCTTAGGGGCAATATCAACAGCTGGCGTAAGTAGTGTCCTCAGGGCCAATATCAACAGCTGTCGTTAGTACTGTCCTAATGGGCAATATCAACAGCTGGCGTAAGTAGTGTCATCAGGGCCAATATCATTAGCTAGCATTAGTACTGTCCTCATGGGGAATATCAACAGCTGACGTAAGAACTGACCTCATGGGAATATCAACAGCCAGCGTTTAAACATCCATAGGGATATTATCTAAATCTAGCGATAGTACTATCCTAAGGGGCAATATCAACAGCTAGCGTTAGTACTGTCCTCGGTGGCCACATCAACAGCTAATTTTAGTACCGTCCATAGGGGCAGTATCAACAGCTATCGGTCAATATCAACAGCTGGCGTTTGTACCGTCCTTAGGGGCAATATCAGCAGTTGGCGTTAGTACTGTCCTCAAAGGCCATATACACAGCTAGGTTTAGTATTGTCCTCTGCGGCCATATCAACAGCTAATTTTAGTACCGTTCCTAGGGGGATTATCAACAGCTAGCGATAGTACTGTCCTAAGGGCCAATATCAACAGCTGGCGTTAGTACTGTCCTCAGGCGCTATATCAACAGCTAGGTTTATTACTGTCCCCAGGGGCAATATCAACAGCTAGGGTTAGTTCTATCTTAAGGGACAATATCAACAGCTGACGTTAGTACTGTCCTCTGTGGCCATATCAACAGCTAGTTTTAGTACCGTCCATAGGGGCAGTATCAACAGCTAGCGATAGTACCGTCTTATCGGTCAATATCAACAGCTGGTGTCTGCACCGTCCTTAGGGGAAATATCAGCAGTTGGCGTTAGTACTGTCCTCAATAGCAATATCAACTGCCTGCGTTGGAATTGTCCTCAGCGGCAATATCAACAGCCAGCGTTAGTACTGTCCTACCGGTCAATATCAACAGCTGGCTTTAGTACTGTCCTTAGGGGCAATATCAGAAGCTGGCGATAGTACTGTCCTCGGGCTATATCAACAGCTAGGTTTATTACTGTCCTCAGGGGCAATATCAACAGCTTGGTTAGTTCTATCTCCAGGGGCAATATCAAAAGCTGACGTTAGTACTGTCGTCAAGGGCCATATCAACAGTTAGTTTTAGTCCTGTCCCTAGGGGCAATATCAGCAGCTAGAATTAGTACTATCCTCAGGGGCCATATCAACAGCTACGTTAATACTGTTCTAACGGCCATATCAACATCTAGCGTTAATATTGTTCTAAGGTGCATTATCAACAGCTAAAGTTATACAGGGCAATATCAGCTGGCGTTAGTACTGTCCTCTGGGGCCATACCAACAGCTAGTTTTAGTACCGTCCCAAGGGGCAATATCAACAGCTAGCGATAGTACTGTCCTAAGGGCCAATATCAACAGCCGGTGTTAGTACTGTCCTCAGGGGCTATATCAACAGCTAGGTTTATTACTGTCCTTAGGGGCAATATCAACAGCTAGGGTTAGTTCTACCTTAAGGGGCAATATCAACAGCTGACGTTAGTACTGTCCTCTGGGGCCATATGAACAGCTAGTTTTAGTACCGTCCCAAGGGGCAATATCAACAGCTATCGATAGTAAAGTCCTCTGGGGGCATATCAACAGCTAGCGTTATTACTGTTCTTAGGGACAACATGATAACTACGTTTAGTACTGTCCTCAGGGGCAATATCAATGGCTTAATAATATTATAAGGGGCAATATCAACACCTAGAATTAGTACTATCCTCAGGGGCCATATCAACAGTTAGCGTTATAACTGTTCTAAGGGGCAATATCAGCGGCTAGGTTTAGGACTATCCTAAGGGGCAATATCAACAGCTGGCGTTAGTACTGTCCTTAGGGGCAATATCAACAGCTAGCGTTAGTACCATCCTAAGGGGCAATATCAACAGCTGGCGTTAGTACTGTCCTCAGGGGCAATATCAGCAGCTGGCGTTAGTACTGTCCTCATAGGCAATATAAACAGCTAGGATTACTACTGTCCTCTGGGCCATATCAACAGCTAGTTTTAGTACCGTCCCTAGGGGCAGTATCAACAGCTAGCGATAGTACTGTCATAAGGGCCAATATCAACAGCTGGCGTTAGTACTGTCCCCAGGTACTGTATCAACAGCTAGGTTTATTACTGTCCCCAGGGGTAATATCAACAGCTAGGGTTGGTTCTATCTTAAGGGACAATATCAACAGCTGACGTTAGTACCTTCCTCTGGGGCCATATCAACTGCTAGTTTTAGTACTGTCCTAAGGGGCAATATCAGCAGCTAGCGATAGTACTGTCCTATCGGTCAATATCAACAGCTAGGTTTATTACTGTCCTCAGGGGCAATATCAACAGCCGGTGTTGGTTCTATCTTCAGGGGCAATACCAACAGCTGACGTTAGTACTGTCGTCAAGGGCCATATGCACAGCTAGTTTTAGTCCTGTCCCTAGGGGCAATATCAGCAGCTAGCGACAGTAAAGTCCTCAGAGTCCATATTTACAGCTAGCGTTATTACTGTTCTTAGGAGCAATATCAACCACTACGTTTAGTACTCTCCTCTGGGGCAATATCAACAGCTTTATAATGTCCTAAGGCGCAATATGAACTCCTAGAATTAATACTATCCTCAGGGGCCATATCAACAGCTAGCGTTATTATTGTTCTAAGGGGCAATATCAACAGCTAGCGTTAGTACTATCTTAAGGGGCAATATCAACAGCTGGCGTAATTACTGTCCTCAGGGGCTATATCAACAGCTTAGTAATGTCCTAAGGGGCAATATAAACAGCTAGAATTAGTACTATCCTCAGGGGCCATATCGACAGCTAGCGTTATTACTGTTCTAAGGGCCATATCAACATCTAGCGTTAATATTTTTCTCAGGGCATTATTAACAGCTAAGGTTATACTTACTTTTAGTACTATCCTACAGGGCAATATCAGTTGGCGTTAGTAGTGTCCTCTGGGGTAATATCAACAGCTAGTTTTAGTACCGTCCCTGGGGGCAGTATCAACAGCTAGCGATAGTACTGTCCTAAGGGTCAGTATCAACAGCTGGTGTTAGTACTGTCCTCAGGGGCTATATCAACAGCTAGGTTTCAGGGGCAATATCAACAGCTAGGGTTAGTCTTAAGGGGCAATATCAACAGCTGACGTTAGTACTGTCCTCTGGGGCCATATGCACAGCTAGTTTTAGTACTGTCCCTAGGGGCAATATCAGCAGCTATCGATAGTAAAGTCCTCAGGGGCCATATCAACAGCTAGGGTTATTACTGTTCTTAGGGACAATAGCATAGCTACGTTAATACTGTCCTCAAGGGCAATATCAGCAGCTTAATAATATCTTGAGGGGCAATATCAACACCTAGAATTAGTACTATCCGCAGGGGCCATATCAACAGCTAGCGTTATTACTGTTCTAATGGGGCAATATCAGCGGCTAGATTTAGGACTATCCTAAGGGGCAATATCAACAGCTGGCGTTAGTACTGTACTTAGGGGCAATATCAACTGCTAGCGTTAGTACCACTTATGGGGCAATATCAACAGCTGGCGTTAGTACTGTCCTCAGGGGCCATATCAACAGTTAGGTTTAGTACCGTCTTTAGAGGCAATATCAGCAGTTAACGATAGTAACGTCTTAAGGGTCAATATCAACAGCTGGTATTAGTACTGTCGTCAAGGGCCATATCAACAGGTAGGTTTAGTACTGTCCTCAGGGGCAATATCAACAGCTAGCGTTAGTAATATCTTAAGGGGCAATATCAACAGTTGGCGTTAGTACTGTACTTAGGGGCAATATCAACTGCTAGCGTTAGTACCACTTAAGGGGCAATATCAACAGCTGGCGTTAGTACTGTCCTCAGGGGCCATATCAACAGTTAGATTTAGTACCGTCTTTAGAGGCGATATCAGCAGATAGCGATAGTACTGTCTTAAGGGTCAATATAAACAGCTGGTATTAGTAATATCTTAAGGGGCAATATCAACAGTTGGCGTTAGTACTGTCCTCAGGGGCAATATCAACAGCTAACGTTAGTACTATCTTAAGAGGCAATATCAACAGCTGGCGTTAGTACTGTCCACAGGGGCAATATCAGCAGCTGGCGTTAGTACTGTCCTGATAGGCAATATAAACAGCTAGGTTTAGTACTGTCCTCTGGGGCCATATCAACAGCTAGTTTTATTACCGTCCTTAGGGGCAGTATCAACAACTAGCGATAATACTGTTCTCGGGCTACATCAACAGCTAGGTTTATCACTGTCCTCAGGGGCAATATGAACAACTAGGGTTAGTTCTATCTTAAGGGGCAATATCAACAGCTGACGTTAGTACTGTTTTATGTGGCCATATTAACAGCTAGTTTTATTACTGTCCCTAGGGGCAATATCAGCAGTTATCGATAGTAAAGTCCTCAGGGGCCATATCAACAGCAAGGGTTATTACTGTACTTAGGGACAATATCATAGCTACGTTTAGTACTCTCCTCAGGGGCAATATCAACAGCTTAATAATATCCAAAGGGGCAGTATCAACATCTATAATTAGTACTATCCTCAGGGGCATATCAACAGCCAGCGTTATTACTGTTCTAAGGGGCAATATCAGCGGCTAGGTTTAGGACTATCCTAAGGGGCAATATCAACAGCTGGCGTTAGTACTGTCCTTAGGGACAATATCAACAGCTAGCGTTAGTACCATCTTAAGGGGCAATATCAACAGCTGCCGTTAGTACTGTACTCAGGGGCCATATCAACATCTAGGTTTAGTACTGTCCTCAGGGGCAATATCAGCAGCTAGCGATAGTACTGTCCTAATGGTCAATATCAACAGCTGGTGTTAGTACTGTCCTCAGGGGCCATATCAACAGCTAGGTTTAGTACTGTCCTCAAGGACAATATCAACAGCTAGCGTTAGTACTATCTTAAGGGGCAATATCAGCAGCTGGTGTTAGTACTATCCTCAGGGGTCATATCAACAGCTAGGATTAGTACTGTCCTCAATATCAACAGTCTGCGTTAGTATGGTCCTCAGTGGCAATATCAACAGCAAGCGTTAGTACTGTCCTGAAGTGCTATACCAACAACTAACGTAAGTACTGTCCTCAGTGGCAATATCAACAGCTAGCGTTAGTACTCTCCTAAGGTGCATTATCAACAGCCTGCGTTAGTATGGTGCTCAGTGGCAATATCAACAGCCAGCGTTAGTAATGTTCTGAAGTGCAATCCCAACAACTACTGTCCTCAGTGGCAATATCAGCAGCTAGCGTTAGTACTGTCCTAAGGTGAATTATCTACAGCTAGCGTTAATAATGTCCTCAGGGGCACTATCACACGCTAGTGTTCGAACTATCCTCAGGTGCAATATCAACAGCTAGTCAGTAACATGCACAGGTATCAACAGCTAGCATATGTACTGTCCATATGGAAACAAACAGCTAGTGTCTTTAACATCCACATGTGCACTATCATCAGCCTTTGTTTTAACCACCATAGAGATACTATGATGAGCGTTAGTACTGTCCTCAGAGGCAACATCAACTGTTAACTTTAGTACTGTCCTCAAATACAATATCAACAGCTAGTGGTAGTACTGTCCTCCGAGGCAATATCAACAGCCAGCGTTAGTACTGCCGTCATTGGTAATATCAACAGCCAGCGTTAATACTGGCCCCAGGGGCAATATCAATACAGTGAGCGTTATTATTGTTCTAAGGGGAGTATCGACATCTAGCGTTAGTACTGCCTTCAGGGGCAATCTCAATATATATCGTTAGTATTTGCCTCATTGGCAATATCAACAGCCAGAGTTAGTACTGTCCTCATGGACACTGTTAACAGCCAGCGTTATTAATGTCCTCAGGGGAAGTATAAACAGCCAGCGTTAGTGGCAATATTAACAGCCACCATTAGTACTGTCCTAAGGGGCAACATCAATATCCAGTGTGAGTAATGTCCACAGGGTAAAAATCAACAGCTATTGTTAGTACTTTTCTCAGGGGAAATATCAACAGCTAACGTTAGTACTGTCCAAAGGGGCAACATCAACAGCCAGCGTTAGTACTGTCCTAATGGGCAATATCAACAGCCAGCGTAAGTAATGTCCTCAGGGACAATATCAAGAGCCTGCGTTAGTATTGTCCTCAGTGTCAAAATCAATAGCCAGAGTTAGTAATGTGCTCATGAGCAATATCAACAGGTAGCGTTAAGACTGCAATAATGGGCTATATCCACAGCTAGCGTTAGTACTGTCCCCAGGGTCAATATCAACAGCTAGCGTTAGTTTTGTCCTCATGGAAAATATCAACAGCTAGCTTTAACACTGTCCTCATTGGCAATATCAATAGCCACTTATATTACTGCCCTAAAGGGGTGTCATGATTGGCATGATAAAAAATGACAAAATGAATATGAATGTGTGTGTGGGGGGGGGGGGTGGGGGGTGGCGGGGGAGGGGGGTCTAACCCGCAACCTCACGGGGAACAAAATGAAAGTTAACAGATGACAGAGACATCGTATTTCTCTTATCAGGATATCTCTCACATCACCTAGACATTATCACTTGCTATCATTTAACGACATATAACAGAATGTCTTAATATATTTGATTTATATGGCTTCTCCCCTGTATGTATTCTCACATTCGCCTACTGTTTATTTCCTAAGCCGTTACTACTTCCTAATTATTAAATAGGAGGCGAATGTGATTATTCATATAATGCGTCAAAACTTAATATGCAATATGTGACTTGTACGCATTATGTTACAAAAATAGTTGTTGTTTTGTGTTTTGTGCTTTTTGTCAAATCCTTTATCCGCCCCTGAGGAGGGTGCATGCTCCCCAGATTTTTTCTAAAGTAAGAAGACTTTATTTTATAGATTTATGCAAACTGGATCCGCCCATGCCCCCTCCCCACTGCCTAACTAACAACCAAAGAACAATCAAAGTACATACGTTTCAGATTTTAGGTAGGGGTGCTCCCGGTGCCCGCACTGGAACCGCCCCTAGACCCATCCCACTACCACCTGTACACCCCAACCAACAAAAGCTTACTATATGCATATAATTATTACTTTTCAGATTTTAGCCTGGTGCACCCATACCCCCCGGATCCGCCCTTGCCCTCCCCGACCCACGACCCACTTCTCACCCAATATATTTCTTTGCCTCGGTGTCAGTTTATGTCTGGTTACGGCACTGTGCGTGAAAGTTATTGCGTGAACGTTATGCATAGCATCATGACAGATGTATACTCCGCTTTTTGTGAATTAGAGAATGTGTGCTGGGAATCGAAGACATTCCATGCCGATATATTATATCCACCTTAGAACACGACATCCCAGACCATATCAGGACCCGATTTGCAATCAATTGTAACTAGAAGAACGGTATTGAAACAAAGGTTGAAGGAACGCGTTTGGACCTAAAAAAATAGTGAAAAACAATTCGACGCCGTGTAAGAGACCATAGTCAAAAACAAGCATACAACATGTAAGAGACCATAGTCAAAAGCAATCATACCCCATGTAAGAGACCACTATGGGGTAGGAATTTTGGGTAGGATTGTTTTTGGTGGACGGTTTTTACTTTTTTTTAAATATGTTTTGATGTTTTGATGTTTGTATACATGTCTATTCTATACAGAAATATAATATAACAAAAAAAGTCTTTTTCTGATTTGTTTTTCTTTTTTTGTTGTCTTTTTTATGTTTATTTCCTTCAACCTGTCTATTGAAAATAACAACTTTTTCCAGTCATATTGTTGTGGTGGATGAGTGGTTAGCATACTTGGTCATACTTGCCTCTCGTCCCAGACGTCACAGGTTCGATTTCCTCTGGTAAGCCTACTATGAAAGTATGCCATCCTCAGAAGGAGGTGTGTGTAAAGTCATAGGTCCGTGTGCAGGGAGAGCTATACACGTGGTAATCGGTTATTCGTCAACAGAATTGCACATAATAAATGAAATTGCGTGTAGATAGTGGCAACATATAAGAAACATATACATCTAATCTATTTTATAACTCTAAAAACCATAGCATGTGTTTTTTTCAATATCGACGTGTGCTTCAACTAATCGATTACAATACAAAACTTCCTCCCCTTAATCTGTTATAAATGGCGTTTTCACAATAAAATTGCAGTAAATACGTGTTGCGTCCCTTTTGTTGTGAAACGCCATTTAGGGGCATAACTGACAGCTGGAGCTTCGTCGGGGCATTATTGACAGGAGGGGCTTAAACAACAGCGAATGATTTGAACCCCTCTCGTTTTTTTCCCCTATACCCTTTGACCTAGCCGCTTAACTGGAAGTGTTGATTATTTCACACTTTTTCAATGTGTCATTGTGTCTTTCTTCCAGATTCGTTCCATATTTTATCATATACATGTGTCACAGACTAAAATATGGAATGGAATTTAGAGCAGAATGGAATGCGATTGGAATCAAAAACTCATACCAATTCCATTCCATCCCAGGTTTTAGAGTATTTATACACGGCGCATTTAAACCATTCGTTTTCTACCTCGACACCGCAATACAATTTCTCAAATAACTCGCTGTAAAATAGTTAATTGTTGTTGCAATGTGTTAATCGCATGAAAAGATACTAACCTCTTCTTCTAAAAATTCTTACCCGAGCTTCATCGGATACTTTAACATAATTTAAGATTTCTATCATTGTCGCCATTTGTCATTCGCTTGCAGTGACAATAGATGGCACTATTTGAAGAAAAACCACGTGACAACACATACTACATCATAATAGAAACTTACCACATCATAATGAAAACAGTCCACATCATAATGTAAAGTGACAACATCATAATGGAAGTAACCACATCATAATTAAAAATGACCACATCATAATGTAAAGTGACCACATCATAATAGAAACTTACGACATCATAATTAAAACAGACCACATGAAATGTAAAGTGACCACATCATAATGAAATGCGACCATAGCATAATACAAATGAACCACATCATAATGAAAAGTGACCACATGATAATGGAAATGACCACATCATAATAGACACTTACTACATCATAATGAAAAGTAACCACATCATAGTGGAAAATGACCACGTCATAATGACAAATGACCACATCATAATGAAAGTGACCACATCATAATGGAAAGTGACCACATCATAATGTAAAGTAACCACATCATAATGTAAAGTAACCACATCATAATGACAAATGACCACATCATAATGGTAAGTGACCACATCAGAATGACAAATGACCACATCATAATGTAAAGTAACCACATCATAATGGAAAGTGACCGCATCATAATGAAAAGTAACCACATCATAATTAAAACAGACCACATCATAATGGAAAGTGACCAAATCATAATGACAAATGACCACATCATAATGTTAAATGACCACATCATAATGTAAAACGACAACATCATAATGTAAAGTAACCACATCATAATGGAAAATGACCACATCATAATGTAAAGCGACCACATCATAATGGAAAGTGACCACATCATAATTAAAACAGACCACATCATAATACAAAGTAACCACATCATAATGGAAAGTAACCACATCATAATAAAAAGCGACCACATCATAATAGAAACTTACCACATCATAATGTAAAGTGACCACATCATAATGTAAAATAACCACATCATAATGTAAAGTGACCACATCATAATGGCAAATAACCACATCATAATGACAAATGACCACATCATAATGTAAAGCGACAACATCATAATGGAAAGTGACCACATCATAATGAAAGTGACCACATCATAATGGAAAATGAACATCAAAGTCGTGTTTGGCGTTCCATATAGAATAGGGGAAGATAAATACGTTGGTAAATATACCTGCGTTAAAAATAACGGTAGTAGTGTGATTGACTATGTATTGTGTAGAGCAGAACTTATTGACATGTTTCATATCTTTGAAGTAAAGGAACCAAATATTATATCTGGCCATTGTGCTGTTAGTTTTTCATTACGTGCAAATACAATTTTAAGCGAGCATATAGAGACTATACAAGATAAAACACTAGATTATAAATATAAATGGAACAATAAATATAAATGGAACAATAATTAAATATATGCAATATGTAGAAATGTTGAATCAGTCTCATGTACAGGAGCACCTTAATTTGATAACAGATGAGTTGACAACTGTGCATAGTAAAGAGACTTAGATAAACATTTGGACGAGTTTTATAATATTATATCAGAGGTTTGTTTAATAAAGTAATATTTAGTGATTCTGATAAAACGTCTCAGAATAAGCCCGTGCAAAGTCAGTCGTGGTTCGATGAAACATGTGATACAACCGAAAACAATTTTATAGTAATTTGAATGCATATCGATCTAATAACAAGAGGCCCAAGAGGTCCTGTGGGCGCTCTACTGGCTAATATGGCTCTTATAACATCAATGAAGCGAGTGACTATTGTCTTAAAGAGACAAAATATAGCATTTTTAACTAAATCAAGAGCCATAACTCCGCCATTACTGGTCCGATCTGGCTGGTTTTCGAACTTTTCGAAGTATGTCAGTGCTCACAGGCAATT
This sequence comes from Cyrtodaria siliqua, assembly GCA_037043455.1. NCBI lineage: Eukaryota > Metazoa > Mollusca > Bivalvia > Adapedonta > Hiatellidae > Cyrtodaria > Cyrtodaria siliqua. The sequence continues at coordinate 109,650 of JAWPHD010003708.1, read as the reverse complement.
ATTACAGGGCTTATTGCTTCTGAAAATGGACAGGCCCTGATTTAAAATGGAAAGGTCCAATATTTATTTTTCTTATTGGAAATTAGTCTTTATTCGCTTTTATACCACACATTTGTTACATATGTAGTAATCAAACTCAGAACCTCCTGACTATATTTTTCTTTTTGCTACCACTTTATGCTCCTAGTCAGTGGACGTATTTACTACTTTGTTTCAAATAAGTTAGAATAGAATATTTCATAGTAATTTATAACCGATGCAAAGGAGAGTACTAGCACTTTTTGTCAAACGATAATAATCAGAGCCGACTTGGTGAAACTGGAGCCAAGTTTTTAATCAGGTTTTATTAGACTATCAGGGCCTCCTGTAGCTATATTTTCCTTTTTGTCACTACTTTCTACAAGTTAAAGAATTAGGAGCCTAGGCTAGAAAGCATTTAAAAGTAGGATTCCAGGAAGTCCTTACACCTTAAATAATGAATAGAAATATACTTTATATCTGTATCTATACATATATAAATATTTTTTTCAACCAACATGTATTTGTAAATGACAGTTTTTCTTATTTGATTATGTAAAAAAAAAAAAAATATCCGAAATTATGCACCATCCGAACTACTATGACACCGCTGTTTTACGGCCGGGAAATTTCACAAACATTCAATCAAAATACCATCAATTACGAACTTTTTTCATGCATTAATGTGTTTTGAATGCCAAAAATGGTATTTTTTATCAAAGAGGAAAGAAAACACAACCCTAATAGCAGGATATTTTTAGTTCAATAATTGTCCATCTCAAAGTTGTGACAAAATGTCTGCAAAGATTGCCGTGTGGACCTTTAAACTATTTGATTTGTTTACCTTGGTAGTAGAACTGAGCACTTCTTGACAAATTCTTTTCATCAACTTGTGTATTTATTTGTAGCAGATGCCATACTATTTCTCAAAGTACTAGGCACAATAACTACAATATGTACGGACATTTGTTATATAGGTTACGCATGTCATGAGCGGCACATCCGGGTAACTACGCTATTGATTCCATTCATAAAGTATTTATGCGTGTATTATTGCGCATAGTATTTCAGTTCCTTTTTTTAATAAAAGACACGTATATACTGTATACAATGACACTTATTCACAATCAGTAGTTATATTATTCGGTATATATAACGTTCATGTCAGTCACCTTATGAAATTAAGTTATACTTGAGGCAGTTAAAGGAACTACATTCTCGAAGTGCATTCACGAAGTGCGTAAAGCTCCCCGTCCGATTTTTGGTGTATTAATGCGCATAATATTTCGGTTAACCTACAAAAAAGACACGTTTATACTGTATACAATTACAATTATTTCATTATTTCACAATCAGTAGTTAAATTACTCGGTATACATAACGTTCATGTCAGTCACCTTATCAAATTAAGTTGTATTTGAGGCAGTTAAAGGGGACTACATTGCCGAAAACGGTAAAGCTCCTCACCCGTTTTAAAAACTCCATATTCAGAAATTGCAATATATACATACACGATTCCTAAGAGTCAGCCATGCTGACGCATGGCGACTCAACAAATTAAAAAAAATAAAGAAATATAAAACTAATAAAAGAAAAAAAAGTCAAAAAATCTGGTAAAGTTTGGTTCAGATGAAAACTGAAGGCCCTATCGCCTTAACAAGGCAAAATGTAGCATATTTAAAGAAATCAAGGGCCATAACTCCGCTGTTAGTTGTCCGATTTGGGTGGTTTTCGAACTTATTCGAGCTTTTATTGACATTAACAATCTGGTAAAGTTTGGTAAAGATCGGATGAAAAATGAAGGCCCTATCGTCTTAACGAGGCAAAATATAGCATTTTTAACTAAATCGAGGGCCATAACTCCGCTGTTACCCGTCCGATCTGGCTGTTGTCGAACTTTTCCGAGCTTTCATTGACATTACAATAGGTTAAAGTTTGGTAAAGATCAGATGAAAAATGAAGGCCCTTATCGTCTTAACGAGGCAAAATATAGCATTTTTAACTAAATCAAGGGCCATATCTCCGCTGTTCCTGGTCCGATCTGGTTGGTTTTCGAACTTATCCGAGCTTTTATTGACACTAACAATGTGGTAAAGTTTGGTAAAGATCGGATGAAAAATGAAGGCCCTATCGTCTTAACGAGACAAAAGTTAACGACGGACAACGGACGACGGACGGACAACGGACAACTCGGCATCCCATAGCTCCCAAACTAAAAATAACAGAATAAGCATGACAAATGCGAGAACTGAATATAAAAGTACAATTCGGAGACACAAATATGAGCATGATAAAAAACAAACGGAAAAACTAGGAAAATCTTGCTTTACAAATGCAAAAGAGTATTGGCAGATGTTAAAGGGTATACATGCCTCTAAAAGATGCATGTACAATCCACGTTGATACGTTTGCACGTTATTTTCAAGCCATTAATGATCCTAATGACGTATTTTTTCAACCTGATGATGTTTTATTCTTTAATGAGAGAATTGAAGATTTAAATATTGAAATATCTCTGTTTGAGATTACTAAAGCTTGTAAGCAACTTAAGCTTTTGTTATGGAATCGACAGTATTTTACCATATCTATTTAAACTATTTAATGCTGTTTTTAATTTAGGATATTTCCCTGCCAAATGAACTGATGGATACATTGTTCCACTACATAAAATGGCTAGCATTAATTACGTAGAAAACTATAGGGGTATTACACGTTTGAGCACATTTGGCAAGTTGTTCACGTGAATTTTGAATAATAGACTAACCAGATGGGCTGAAAACTACAATGTATATGTGGAAGGACAGTCGGGATGGGTCCCGTTGACAATATTTTTTATTCTGTATGGTATAATAAAGCATGTAATAAATGAGGGTAAGCGTCTATATACTGCATTCGTTGATTTTACTAAAGCCTTTGACTATGTAGTTAGAGATATTCTGCTGTGTAAATTAATAAAAATAGGCATACGGTGGATGTTGGATGTTATCAAATCAATGTACGAATATGTTAAATCAATTGTAAAACACGGGAATGAGTTGAGTGAAGAATTTACATGTTATTCAGTAGTTCGTCAGAGGGAATGTCTATCACCATTTTTGTTTGCTATGCATTTGAATGACATGGACGATTATTTCATAGCTAACGATGTACCAGGTATTACCCTGGGGGAGATTTTCAATTGTTGTTGCCTTTATATGCTGACGATATTGTACTTTTTCACAAACCGTTGACGGTTTACAGAAAGGTTTATATGTATTATATGCTTATTGTAGTAAATGGAGATTAAAAGTAAACACAAACAAAACAAAAATAATGGTATTTAGAAAAGGCAGTCTACCAAGAAACTTAACATTTAGATATGAATGAAATATTATTGAAATAATAGACAGTTTTGTATTATATTTAGGAATTGTTTTTACCTCTGCAGGTTCTTTTACAACAGCCCTTGATACGTTGGCTGGGCAAGCAGGAAAAGCAATTTTTAAATTAGAGAACTATTTATAAAAGTTTACAGAAATTTCACCGAAACATATGTTAAATCTGTTTGACAAACTTATAAAACCAGTGTTACAATATGGTTGCGATTGTTTTTTTAATTCAAATGTTATAGAACGTGTGCATCTAACATTTTGTAAAAATATAATGGGGGTGAAAAAATCAACTCAAAACTAGAAATTGTTATTGTCCATGGGACAAAAACGTATGGCTCCCCCACTAGCCCGAACAGGCATAATTGACGACTCTAGGTTCAACCGTCCTCTATTGATCTGAGATCGTTTTGATATTCAATATCCCTGTGACTGTATCTACTATCTGTATCAGTAAGGCCACATAGAAATATGTGTGGTTCAGGTAACCCGACCGACCCTATTTTCTTAAGGGGCCGACCCTAAAACTTTTTATGCAAAAATTAAAAAAAAAATAAATTAAAAATTAAAAAAAAAAAAAAAAAAAAAAAAAAAAAAAATTAAAAAAAAAAATTAAAAAAATATTTAAAAAAAATTAAACAAAAATTAAAAAAAAAATTAAACAAAAAAAATCAATAGGGGTCATCTACTGGTCATGACCAACCATCCTTCCAAGTTTGAGGACCCTAGGTCTAACCATTCTCTAGTTATTGATCGGACATCGTTTTGATAGTCAATGTCACCGCAACCTTGACCTTTGACCTAGTGACCCCAAAATCAAAAGGGGTCATCTACTTGTCATGACCAACCATCCTTCCAAGTTTGAGGACCCTAGGTCCAACTATTCTTTAGTTATTGGTCGGACATCGTTTTGATAGTCAATGTCACCGCAACCTTGACCTTTGACCTAGTGACCCCAAAATCAATAGGGGTCAAACAATAGGGGTCATCTACTTGTCATGACCAACCATTCTTCCAAGTTTGAGGACCCTAGGTCCAACCATTCTCTAGTTATTGATCAGACATCGTTTTGATAGTCAATGTCACCGCAACCTTGACCTTTGACCTAGTGACCCCAAAATCAATAGGGGTCGTCTACTTGTCATGACCAACCATCCTTCCAAGTTTGAGGACCCTAGGTCCAACCATTCTCTAGTTATTGATCGGACATCGTTTGTGACACAGACACGCAGAGAAACAGACAGACAGAAAGACAGAAAGCACAAAATCAATATGTCCCCCCTACCACACTTTGTGTGGGGGAGCCATAATTATTGTTTATGGTGAGTTAGGTAGAACACCCTTACGACAGTATATATTGATAGCTATCATTAAATATTGGTTTAAAATATTGACAAGTGAAAATGCTAAATATGTTAAAGTAATATACAATATGATGTTAAATGACATACAAAATAACCCAAATAAACAAAACTGGGCATCTGCGGTACAGATATTACTTTAGCAATTGGGTTTTAAGGTTACCAAGGGGAACAGGTTTAAGGCAATTTGCCGGATTTCATAGAAATAAGAAAAGTTAACGACGGACGGACGACGGACGGACGACGGAGACGGACGACGGACGGACGACGGACAACTTGGCATCCCATAAGCTCTGCTGGGGCCTTCGGCCAGTAGAGCTAAAAACGAGGCCTTTGACAAATTATTACTTTCGTACACAGGTCATTCGATAATGTAGCTTTGCTCATGTTGTCTCTAACAAGCTTTTACCATGTTTTAAGGGTCGTTATGCTGTTAATTAAGCGAATGCTATTGTGTTTTACTGCTCTTCACCACTTATTAAATAAGTTGATGCATTAATCCGAAGAAAACCACTTGTGGTGTGGGTGGTGGTTTGTAAATAAATTTAATTAATAAATGTTTGTGGATCTGCTTTTATATTTCAAAACTTGGTTTGTGCTGCTGAAAAATCTTTGGTGTAAGGCAACATCCTTTTCCTTCGGGAAGAGAGACCCAGGTTCGAATCCTGGTGGAGAAATCAGCACACTTACTGAGTTGTACATATTTATAAACTTTGTTTTATTTTTTAAATAAGTTTTCCAGCCAACGTACTGAAGAGGTAAGTAGAATAAACAAAAAATAAGCAGAAAAACAAGATACCAATGGATCGGTTACCCTGAATCAGTCGCAGTCAGTAGCTTGTAATTTATTTCTTATATAAAAGAATAAATCTAAATGTAAATAAAAGTCGGTTTGGTTTGTGTTGCTGTTACAAACTCTGTGGTGTAAGGTAGCATGCTTTTCCTTCGGGAAGAGAGACACAGGTTCGATTCCTGGCGGAGAAATCAGCTTCTCACCTACCAAATATTTTTGTCAACGGGAAGACCAGTGCTGTTTTCCTAAACAATTAACTATTGTACGAAAGGCCCCCAGCCTTTCTGTGCTTTCAGTACTTTGATTTATTGAGGTTTAGGCATATTCTCATACACAGCGAGTTTCAAAAGAGTCTATTCAAACGTGAATAATTATATATATTCTATTCAAACGTAAATAATTGTATGTGTTCGGTTACCTATGGTAAGAAGGACGATATTCAGACATCCTAGCAAATTGGTGTACACAAAGGAAGGTTGTCAATAAAACGAAAGTAAGTTGCTAAAGCTATCTTACTAAAGTAAGTTGCTAAAGTAAAGCTATCTTTAAAGTAAGTTGCTAAAGCTATCTTGCTAAAGTAAGTTGCTAAAGCTATCGGCCGTTTCCAAAGGTCCATTATCATACTCTTTTTTTTTATAGCAAAGTGACGTTGCTTGTGTAGTGTGGCGGCAGTAAAACTTGCAATCAGTACTGTTATTCATTCGATCTTTCAATTTCTTTTGTTTTCTTACTTAAAGGGTCCTCCAAATTGAAAAATAAAGTGATTTTAAATGAAAGCTTATTATAATAGAATGTCAATGTCATCGTCCGTTTTCTCAAAAACCGTTGATAAAAGCAAGTTTTATAAGTATGAAGTTTACCTGTACATAAAAAAAACTGGTGCGCGGCCGATCTTCGGAAAATGACGTCATAAGGGGTTGACCAATCACATCTTCCGTACAAATTACCTAATTTACATAATCAATTATGGCGCGTATCTATGTGTAAACAAACCCTTACTCTTGTTGGATGTTCATTTTTCTCATATAGCCTAAGTGTTTTAAACCCTGGAATATTGATGTGTTCGTGTCTTCATCATGGGTGAAAAGGTGCTCATTAAGCTTTTGTAGTAAGTATTTTTAATTGTGATGTTCGGGGCAATCTCACCTTCGTTGTTTACGGTAATTACGAAAATCCATCCATTAATTATCACTTATTGGTAATTATTCGGCTATTCTATAAACTGTCTAAAATTACGGTACTCAACTTGTGCAAACTGTAAAACCTGTGAAATCGGTACACCGAGACACACTTTACACGCGGGTAGAGTTAGTTATGCGGTGAGTATGTACACTGTTTGATCTGTGGAACTGTCACGTTCTAGTCACAAGTGTAGGTATATGCTGGCTAGTGCGGACTGTGTAATAGTATACTGTGCTATATGCGATTCAATCCACAACAGTGAACTAATAAAAAATATGTAAACAATGAACTAATGAACAATTATGACATTTAGTTTATTATATTAAATTATTATATTTTGTTTGAAATGTAGCAATGAACTTTATTGAATAATGAGACAATGCAAATTTTAAACATGTTGATTATTTTATTACAAAATAAAAACATATAAGGTATCGCAGAAAATAAATTAAAATTATAAAATAGTCGTGTTCTTTGTCTATTTAATTGCACCATCATGTTATTCGTCAAATCGAAGCTAAAAAACAAAGCATGCCATGCTTATAGTATGAAATAAAAAATAGTAGTTGTACAGACACCAAATCGCACAGCACTTTACCTGTGTGAGCGAGTCCGTATTTTTTTTGCTGATAATGGAATGGCCCACTAGCTACTACAGCGACAACACAAAACAACCCGTAACACCTACATTGGAATGGTTTTACCTGGTTTAAACAATTGTTTCAACACGCGCCTGACCGATTACACAGAATTTATATGGATGTATGTTTATAGCATGGGTCAGTAATAATGTAACTGTTTCAAAATGGCTCGTTAATAACAGTAAAAAATCACAATCAAAAACTTTTTATTTAATTGCATAAAACAAGTTACAATTAAATTCATTGAAGTATATTCTGCTGCCTCTGTTGGTAATTATCGAGATGCAATCAGCAATTAGAAGAAGTCGTTGATCGTAATTTTAACTCGTCATTTTCGGCGAATAGTTCATATTTTTTCGCTGTCCGAATGTATAAAACCATCAAAACTATTGAAATAAGATTGATTTCTTAATATGTCCGAACACTAGTTTTATTATATCCTTCAATTAATTAGGTGTCTGGAATTAATGAGTGTCCGGACTCATTGAGTAAATACGGTAGGTATCGAAAACTTAAAACCAATGCTAAAACCTGACGCAATTCCCCGATTCTCCGATTTGCAGACCCACAGACGGAGACACAGTCACAGGATGAAGACATTGAAGAATCCAATACCATGAGTTTATTTGTATTATTCGTTTATTGTTTTCATTTATGCTTTATACGCTCAAAATTAAAGTGGATGGGGAAAACAAAATGTGTTCAACATTTTCCACTTCGCTCGCATTGTTTACTTCGATTGTGTCCGCCATTTTCGTTTCTAATGAACCATGGGTAATGCGTAACGTCAACAGGGGTTTTCCATTCGGCTGTTTCCGTGAAACCTCAGTTACGTTTCCGTGACAGGTGTGTATTAGGGGCAAACGTGCCGTATGGATTCGTGATTTACCGATGAACGAATAGGTTTACGATGTTGACCGAAGTATTTTTAGAAACTGCTAATCATTATCTTTGTAATACAAAGGGAAGTTATTTCAATTTGGAGGACCCTTTAATTTTTGATTCGGTGGTTCCACTACTCCGGCCGATAAAAGGCTCTGGGTATTGTTTAACTACTTATAGGATATGTTGTCTGCTTTTTAATTTAGTCTTTTGGCTGTTACTTGTGATATGCAGGCTTCATAACCGCTGCTCCCAACTAAATTCCATTGTGTTTATTTTGCTCTTCGGGGTATTTAATTTTATTAGATACTGAGACCATACGCCGTACGACATGGGGAAGCATATAACTCCATGTCCACCGCCGTATGCATGCCATCTTCGGGATGGTTAAAATTGTGTACTATTGATTTTATTAATATTGAGTTCTGCTCAACCCGGGGCTAGAGGGCGTGAGCGGTAGCTAGCATATTTCACTACCGCTCATGAACAGTCTCAATCAAACCGAGACTGCAATATTTCGTATGTGTCGTGCTCGGCCGTTTCCAAAGGTCCATTATCATACTCTTTTTTTTCATAAGGAGAGTCTAAAAGTAGTGAAATTAATGCGCATGTCAAAACGGTTTACTGTGGGAATAGCGTTCTTTAGGGAATAGTTGAGCGTATATATTACCCTCCTGTGATTGTTACCAGTAATTAGTCTTGATCATCTTCGACGCTTGATTTTAAATACAAACGTCTTGACCCTTTGTGCAGAAAAAATTTGAAACCGGAAACACGTGTCTGTAATTATTATTTCTTTATTATAGTATTTTTGACCACCAACATTTAGTTCATCGATATAATAATGAAGTTTCTCTATTTGTTTATTTATTACTTTAGTGTCTTTCTGCCGTTCTGTATATCTACAATATCAGCCAATCAGATACCAGAATCTCGGTAAAATGGCTGCCGCGTCAAACTTTTAAGAACTGATTTATACATTTGACTTGAAAACAAGCAAGCGTCGCAGATGATCTAGACTAACCATTTATTTGATTTCATTTACTGTTTTCAATATTTTTAATTGTTAAATGTCCTCAAAACCTATCCTGTTATAAGATTCCCCTTTTGCCACCTCCTCATTATAGTTACCTAACAAGGCAAGCCGTTTCTTTCAAGTGGAAACTTTTTTATTTGTCTATGGTTAACTGACTGTGAATCATGTGGTTGACGATACGCATGCTTTACAACTTCAATTCCTAGAGAGCTCGTCTAAAAAACTTGAATGGTATAAACACATATTTTGGAATGTTCAAAGGTTACCGTTTCGACTGTGGATATGACGTTTTCGAAGAACAGTCTGCTCAGTGTAGAATGCGGCAATATTATTTCCGGGATCTTTATGTCCGGGATGTTTACGGAGCAAAATTAACTCGTAAGTGCAACTGAATGAAATCGCAAGTATTGGAATGGAATAAGTGCAACTGTTTAAACGTATTTTCATGGATGAAAATCCATGAATCCATGAATATATAACGAGAAGCGTTATATCGGTTTTATTTATAATGCAGTATTTTTATTTCAAAATTGATGGCAAATATTTCAACAATTAGCAATATTAAGACAGATGTTGAAGAGTTCTTGCCCTCGAGTAGTGAAAAAGAAGCAATTTCAGCTTTTCCACACTGGCACTTAAAATGATTTCTGATTTTTTATCAATTTTCATTTGAAGGATTATATCAATACGACCATGGCCAAATACAAAGAAATTGTCTGCATTACTATCAGTTCACAGGCCCACAGTCATGTTTATTTACTTATCGGCAGCTTTTTTACGCTTGCGTAAAACCTTGCTTATATTTATTTACATTACCCCTTCGCAAATATGACCTGTGGAATGCATTACCTCTTCTTCTCAAGAGCATTCACAAACATTCGCCCAACACGATTCCTTCCCCAATCGCCCACACCCCAGCCACCTTTAGCATTTAAATAAGATCCACTGAAAATGAAAGACTTTGTTATAAATAACACGTATACAAATAGCACAGACACGCAGTCGTAAACAAGATAATGGAACACACACATTATATATTGCTCCTTTCCCGGAAATTGTTGTTGGTTAATGGTGGGTTTTAGCTAAACAAAGCAACAGAAACGTTTCCAGCCCACTTTCTTCATACTACTGTCTGACATAGATCTTAATGAAATAACAGGTTTAGTAAGCTTTTCGTCTTTCTTCAGTTTCCTTAAACTTTGTATTCGTTTAAAAGGCTTTGGTCGTTTGCACATATCTAATGCTGAAAGTATTGCGGAGTCAAAAACTTCTTTCAAATTTTTCTGTGTTAGAGCTGAACACTCGACATAGTCTATTGCTCCAATCTCCTCAGAAAGTTTTTTCGCATCTTCCTCGCTGACGGGCTTCTCATTATAATGAGCAAGTTCAATTAACACTTTCACGTCATTTCGGAGATCACACTGGGTGCCAATAAGTATAATAGGGGCGTCTGGACGATGTCTTCTGAGTTCCGGAACCCACTTATCGATCACATTGTGGTAAGAGGTGGGGCACATAACGCTGAAGCAGAGCACGAACACATCCGTCTCGGGGTAGCAAAGCGGTCGTAGTGAATCAAAGTCATCCTGAAAAAAAAGCAACAATTAGTAAATAACTAGAAGCAGGCCACAGCCTGCGTGTCGAGCCATATGGTGAAGTAGTCCAGATGTGTTATTTTACCAACACCAATGTCAATCCCATGAGATATTCCTTTCATACGTTCTTAATATTTTAATTTAATTAATGTCATTAACAGTGAGGGATGCGTGTCGTAGCGGAGACCGGACGTGACAGTCACCTATATTTTGTTCAAAGTAGGTCACAGCAACCCGATTTTTTTCAAATGATGTTAGCTGCAATTAAGGAACATCGTGAAAGAAAGAAGAAAGATACGCATGTCGTAGCGAAGACCGGATGTGACCTATATTTCGTTGAAAATAGGTCACAGCAACCCGAAATTGTGGACATGATGTTAAATGCAAAGGCATGCCAAAGCAAACACTCAAAATATTTCTGATTATAATCCTAAGAAATATAAGAACTACATAATGTATTATGACACCAATAACCTATACGGCTGCGCGATGAGCCCTATGGCGGGTTCAAATGGGAGCATGGTCTTTGCTAATGATTTCGTACAAAAAGGTGTTGACCGGAATCTATCCCATATATTTATCCACAAGACATCAGTACCTCTTTTAAAACATTGCAAAAAAAAAACACCCAACAACACCCACAACAGGAACTAAAACCGTTGACACATGCTAACAATTTAAACAAGCGGCCCTAGTTCTAATTTGGTATGGTTGTTTAGGGACTCGAGGCACAACAATTGTATAAAATAGGGTTTGACCGCCTATAGAGGGGCATTTTATGAAGGCGGTCAAAACCCATTTTATATACTTGTTGTGCGTCGAGTCCCTAAATAACCATACTAAATTAGAACTAGGGTTTTTAGTAAAAAAAAGAGAGTCTCCCCTACAGGAGAAAGGGCCATAAATCCGCCAAAAATCATTAAACTGGATCACAACGAAGATATGTGCAACTAGGCTTGGTAATGGTCATCCCTACCAAGTTTCATGGTAATCCAGGCAGTGGATTAGGAGAAGTAGTCGGGACAAAGCTTATGTATTCAAAACCTTTAAAGGGCCATAACTCCACGTGGTTGGGGAGAACTAATCCGGACAAAGTTTGTGTATTAAAACGTTTTATCGAGCCACAACTCCACCAAATATCATTCGACCAGAACACGACAAAGATATGCGCAACTAGGCTTAGTACTTATCATTCCTGCCAAGTTTCACTGAAATCCAACCAGTGGTTCGGGAAAACTATTCCGGATAAAGTTTATGTATAAGGAACCATTACTCTGTCAAAAAGCATTAAACCGGCACATGGGAATGACTTGCGCAACATGTTTCATTGAAATACTGCCAGGGGTTCAGAAGAACTGGTCTGTACAAAATTAGTGTATTAAAACCTTTAAAGGGCCATGAATCCGCCGTAAATTATTCAACGGGAACACAGCGATGATATGCACACCCAGGCTAGCTACTGATCATCCTTGCCAAGAAATATAAAAAGATCGGACAGGGAAAGTAGCATTCAAGGAGGACAGTCAACCACAAAACACAGAAACAAACACGCAAACAGACAAACAAGAAGGCAAAAGTACGAATAAATGCAAACGACATCATAAACACAAAAGGGTTGCCAATAGGGCTACCGCCTTGGCACGGTCAGTGGCAAAGTAGGCCACTGGGGGTTTAAACCGGTTCTAGGTTGCACCAAACCTCACACTAACCTACTGTCATCCCATTAAAACGGGACAGTGTAAATAAAGAAATCCCCGCCATGATCTAATCTCTAACCAACAAGGCAGCATCAATAGGCAATATAAGTAAAACACAAATATGCTCGTGTAAATATAATAAAAATAGAAAAAAGCCTAGAAAGCTACAACAATGAAGGTACTCAATGACTTGGCAGAAGCCAGAACAACTAGAGAATAAACCATTAGGGCACGACAAGAAAGATCATAGACAAACATCAAACGCCACCGTCCCAATGGGCTTTAGGTAGGCGTCATCATATGGTCTACAGCCTGTCCGGTCATCGTACAATTAAAAAGGAAAGCATAGTGGCGAACTGTAAAAGGGTCCACCACCAAGCATGCAGTACGTTGCAAAATGATAGTTGCAAGTTTCGTTAAAATTCGGCCAGGGGTTCAGCAGCATTAGTCCGGACAAATTTTGTGTATTAAAACCGACAAGAAATTTAAAGTAAACATGTCAAGGGGCCGTAACTCCACCAAAAATCAACGAACCGGAAAAAAACGCAATAGGCACAACTAGAAATCATAGCAATGCTTCCTGCTAACACGGAGTTAACGCACACAAAAACAAAATCTAAAAAAAAAGGAATCAATCAATCAAATGAAAAAAAAAATCAAAAATAAATGAATGAATACAAAATTAATAAAAAAAAATATCTAAAAAAAATCTATATATACTCAGCAAAAATAAAAAGTATCCACTTTGTTTTCCTGCAAAATATGAGACTGTAAGAAAGAACTTACAATTGTAGCATGATTTTCTTTTAATAACATCTTTGTTTGATGTAAATAAATCAAAATTTAAACCCCCCCCTCCCCCACGCACAGCCCTATTTAAAGGGACACTGTCCATAAATAAAACTTTTTAATCTCATTGATTATCCCCCTCCCCACCCACCACCCACCCCGTGTCCATTAATAAAGCTTATTAATCTGATTGATTATCCCCCTCCTCTCCACCCCGAAGTGTCATTGAAACATTTAAATACTGCAGAAGGAACTGTAAAGAAATATAAAAAGATCTGATAGGGAAAGTAGCATTCAAGGAGGACAGTCAACCATAAAACACAGAAACAAACACGCAAACAAACAAACAAGAAGGCAAAAGTACGAATAAATGCAAACGACATCACAAACACAAAATGGTTGACAATAGGGCTACCGCCTTGGAACGGTCAGTGGCAAAGTAGGCCACTGGGGGTTTACACCGGTTCTAGGGTGCACCAAACCTCACACCTACCCTACTGTCATCCCATTAAAACAGGACAGTGTAAATAAAGAAATCCCCGCCATGATCTAATCTCTAACCAACAAGGCAGCATCAATAGGCAATATAAGTAAAACACAAATATGCTCGTGTAAAAACAATAGCCTAGAAAGCCAAAATCAAGCCTAATTTTTGAATGGATGGTTACAGCTACCGTAACAAGGTTAACACAATTGTCCTGCATTAATGAAAAAATCACCTGCTAATTGATTCAATTATTGTCCTCATTATTCCTCTTGGTGGTGTAGAATAAATGTATAAATGTCTTCCTCCCTCTAGTGTATGTAATGTATATCAAACTTTGTATACAAGGCTATTGTATATCATTTATCAATTTACCATAATTATTTAATACAAAAGTCTATAATTAACATTGTATTTAACCCTTATCTTGCTATGAATGAACTGTCCTTTCTTTGAATTTGGACCATTCCATTTATGATACAAGGGTTATTTGGGGGAAATGACTGATGAGCAGCCAGACAGTATAAACCCTGGTCACTGCTGGCTGATCTGGGTTTACACTGGACGCAAAGGCTATTGTAGTACCGCTTAGCAGGATAGGGTTAAAGTTAAAACAGATATGTCAGTCTGATATACTAAAGCATGTTATTTGTTAACATGCACTACAAATGAGTATTAAAATAATAAAAAGATAAAATAATAATAGTAAATAATTATATGATTTTTAAATATGTTTAACAATAACTGTTGCTTGTATCAAAGTGCATTAGGCCAAATAAAATAATAAGTATGTTTACTGTTTCCCGACCAAACCTGTTTTTAGGGGCCCTAAACATTTTATGACCCCTCAAAAATTACGTTTTGCCTTTTATGTTTTCTTTTCTTCTTTTATTCATTTTTTTTCTATCAATTCTATAATAGGAACCACACATATAATTTTAGTTGGCCTTATCTGGCAGTCCGTTACAATGGTAATTATATGTGACAGTTTAATCATCATGTTAATTAGATAAACTTTTACTGGAGTATCAAATCACACACCCTATAATTGCTGCAATTACCACATGTCAACTTATCAGTTCACAAAATTACATTTTAATATAGGGGTGTCAGAGAAATGTATGCAGTAGCATTTTTATATGAAATAAGACAATAAATGCTACCTCAAGTGATTTCAATAAATAGTAATAATCTTTATTCCTTCACATGCAGCATATATAAACAATTAAAATGTAGTGAACATTTTAGAACAAAGCATATCATTCATAAATCAATATTATTGGACCATTTGCTTGACCCAGGGGCAAGTCTTCCGGTCAGTTCAGTGGCTGAAAGTTGTAACAACAACATTTGTAGGCTGAAAGTTATTGGAATTTATATTGGAACAATGACCAGTGATGTTATATATGAAATTTGAACCCTCTACTCTATAGGACAAAAAAGTAAAATCATTTAACGCACATTTTAACACAGTTCATGTATTTAGGTGGCATTGACTCCGACCATGGTCAGTTTTAGAGCTGGAAGTTATTGGCATTAAGACGGACAATGACAAGGAGGTTATAGCACTCATTTTCCTATTAGATAATATTTTCGTCAGGTATGGAACCACCTTTTATAGACAAATTGTTGGTATCCCTATGGGTACGAACTGTGCACCACTTGTCGCAGATTTGTTTTTATATTGCTATGAAAGAGATTTCATGTTGAGTCTTTCACCAGATACCCAGGCAGATGTTATTGAAGCCTTTCATGACACCTCTCGGTATCTGGATGACATATTGAACATTGACAACCCTTCGTTCCAATTATGGTTAATAATATTATCCTAAAGAACTTAACAAGACTAATATTTCTGATAATAACGCTTCTTTTCTTGATTTATAGCTCTCTATTGAAAAGCGAAGGGCAGATAACTGAATAATTTTACCTTCAACTTTTGCAAAATTTTATTATCGTAACCCTGATCTTCTTTCCAAATATAAAAGCAATTTAATGACTCTTCTACGACAAGGACTATCACAACCTGACTTCTATGGTGATGTAATTTAGAAACTTCGTAAGATTCTTGGTCATGATGACTTTCATACTATCTTTGTTAAACTTGTTAAACGGTTTATCAAAAGAGGTTATGTCCTTATCATTTTGCAACGTACTGCATGCTTGGTGGTAGACCCTTTTAAAATTCGCCACTACGCTTTCCTCTTTAATTGTACGATGACCGGACAGGCTGTGGACCCTAAGATAACGCCTACCTAAAGCCCATTTGGACGGTGGCGTTTGATGTTTGTCCGCGGTCTTGTCTTGTCGTGTCCTCAATGGTTTATTCTCTTGTTGCTCTGGCTTCTGCCAAGTCATCGAGTACCTTCATTGTGGCTTTCTAGGCTTTTTTTTTGTATTTATATATATACGAGCATCTAGGTGTTTCACTTATATTGCCTTTTAACGCTGCCTTGTTGGTTAGAGAATATTTCATGGCGGGGATTTCTTTATTTACACTGTCCCGTTTAATTGGGATGACAATAGGGTAAGTGTGAGGTTTGGTGCACCCTAGAACCTGGTTTAAACCCCCAGTGGCCTTTTTGGCCACTGACCGTTCCAAGGCGGAAGCCCTATTGTCAACCCTTTTGTGTTTGTGATGTCGTTTGCCTTTTTTTATTACTTTTGCCTTGTCGTTTGTCTGTTTGCGTGTTTGTTTCGTGTTTTGTGGTTGACTGTCGTCATTGAATGCTACTTTCCCTGTCCGATTTTATATCTTTCTTTTATATATGAAATTTGAACACTCTGCTCCAAAGAACAAAAAAGGTATAACAATTTAACGCACTTAAACACATTTTTTCGGCAGACGGTACATGTATTTAACAGGCAACTGACCTTGACATAGGGTCAGTTGGAGGGTGATACGTACTGTAATAAGAAGATCAATAACATGTAATGTTATATATGAAATGTGAACACTCTACTCCAAAGGACTACAAAGTTATAACAACGTTAACGCAACCTTAACGCAAACCTTAACCAAAACCTTAACCAAAATCTTACCAAAAACTTTAACGCTAACATATTGCATTGTAATTTTCTTGTCCTTGGGCGTAGAATGTTCAAATTGTATATATAACCTCCTGGTCATTGTCTTTCCTAATGCCAATAACTTCCAGCCCTCCAACTGACCCTGGGTCGGAGTCAAGGTCACTTAAATACATGTACCGTCAATATTTGCGTTAACATTTGGTGACGGTACACGTATTTAAGTGACATTGACTCGGACCCAGGGTCAGTTGTTGGCAGTTATTGGCATTAAGACGGACAATGGCCAGGAGGTTATATATGGAATTTGAACATTCTACTCCCAAGGACAAAACAGTTATAATACAACATGTTGACGCCGTCGAGCCCGCCAACATTAGCAGCGCCTATGTCTCGCATTTTTGAAAAATGCGAGACAAAAATTGTGTAATATATTGATTTAATTGTGCCCCCACCCTCCCCCTTTGCCAGTGGGGTGGGGGGTGGGGCATATTGCTTTGCAAATGTCGGTCTGTCCATCCCGAAATCTTTTTGTCTTCGCGATAACTCAGGAACGGCACTACAAACTCGAAACTTGGCAGGAATGTTTGTGTCATGGTATTGTTGTGCACCTCCCCTTTTGGATAGATTCGCATAAATAATGTGGCTGCCATGATAAAAAAAACATGTAAAAATATCACAAAAAATCGCTTGTCTTCGCGATAACTCAAGAACAGCTGCAACTACAAACTGGAAACTTGGCAGGAATGTTTGTGTCATGGTGTAGTTGTGCACCTCCCCTTTTGGGTAGATTCGTGTAAGAAATGTGGTTGCCATGGTAACAAAACTTGTAAAAAATCACTAAATACTGCTTGTCTTCGCGATAACTTAAGAACAGCTGGAGCTACAAACTGGAAACTAAGCAGGAATGTTTATATCATGGTGTAGTTGTGCACCTCCCTTTTTGGGTAGATTCGCATAAGAAATATGGTTGCCATGGTAACAAAACTTGTAAAAAAAACAATAAAAATTGCTTGTTATTTTTGAAAACTATTTTGGGCAAATTTTCATATTTTTTAAAAGGTTTAACTCCTAACCACGCTATTAAACCAAACCATTAACAAATGTCAACATGTCTACATTTTTTTAATAAACAAGTATGTTGTGATGTTTCTATATTTAAACCTAAATAAAAAAATTAAAACAATTTTTTAAATTACCTCCCTTTATTGAATGAATATAAGGTTAAATTTGTTTCTTATTTAAAAAAATACGTTTATGGTTTATTTTCCCTCTAAACACAAACTATTAAATAATTTTGACATAATTATGGGATAATTATTTGGATGAAGAATATGCAAATTAGGCAACCCATGTGAACGCTAAAGGTAAAATACCTACATATATATAAGGACTATATATATGTGAAAACGGCTTAACAACTACACCGGTAGAGCCGAATTTATTGTGCAATGTTTTTTCAAAGGAAGCCAGTGTGTTTGTTACACACTTAAAGAAGGTTGCTCTATCAAAGAAGAAGGTGTTACCTGTCCCGCAGTGTCACACAACTGTAGTCTAATTGGTTTATGGTCAACAGTAACCACAACTATAAAATAAAAGAGAAAGAACAAATTAATTCAACAGAAAGCATGTATAAAGTGTTTAAAATATAAATCTAATATATAATTTAAAACAGTAAAACTCGGCATTTTTTAAGTCGGAAGCTACATATAATCTTGTAGAACTAATATATATTCGAAACCAAATAATAGTTTTATCATTTATTGTTTCAGTACATGTGTTGCTTATCGGACATGTACTGTTATTACATACAACCGTACACGTAACACTAATAGTATGCAAAACACGTGGTTGTTTGTTCAAATGTTACCAGACGTACTGCTTTGTTCTCAATATATAGGATACGCGCTGGCAAGTAATGCCATTTGCCGCATAATGACCATTAATACATATCATATACACGTAACTAAGATAAACATCAATGACTTGATACATAGAGTATAGTTCAGGACACTGTAACCCGTGATTCATAATGTGTAGTTCA
The DNA here is from genome assembly GCA_037043455.1 of Cyrtodaria siliqua. Lineage (NCBI taxonomy): Eukaryota > Metazoa > Mollusca > Bivalvia > Adapedonta > Hiatellidae > Cyrtodaria > Cyrtodaria siliqua. The sequence goes on along the minus strand of JAWPHD010003708.1, from coordinate 90,733 downwards.
GGACACTGTAACCCGTGTTACATAGGGTGTAGTTCAGGACACTGTAACGATGACGGGATACATAGGGTGTAGTTCAGGACACTGCAACTTGTGATACACAGAGTGTAGTTCAGGACACTGTAACCAGTGATACATAGGGTGTAGTTCAGGAAACTGTAACGATGACGTGCTACATAGGGTGTAGTTCAGGACACTGTAACCCGTGATACATAGGGTGCAGTTCAGGACACTGTAACCCGTGATACATAGGGTGTAGTTCATGACACTGTAACCCGTGATACATATGGTGTAGTTCAGGACACTGTAACGATGACGTGATACATAGGGTGTAGTTCAGGACTCTGTAACTTGTGATACACAGTGTAGTTCAGGACACTGTAACCCGTGATACATAGGGTGTACTTCAGGACACTGTAACGATGACGTGATACATAGGGTGTAGTTCAGGATACTGTAAAGATAACGTGATACATAGGGTGTAGTTCAGGACACTGTAACGATGACGTGATACATAGGGTGTAGTTCAGGACACTGTTACCATGGCGTGATACATAGGGTGTAGTTCAGGACACTGTAACGATAACGTGATACATAGGGTGTAATTCAGGACACTGTTACGATAACATGATACATAGGGTGTAGTTCAGGACACTGTAACGATGACGTGATACATAGGGTGTAGTTCAGGATACTGTAACGATAACGTGATACATAGGGTGTAGTTCAGGACACTGTAACGATGACGTGATACATAGGGTGTAGTTCAGGACACTGTAACCATGACGTGATACATAGGGTGTAGTTCAGGACACTGTAACGATAACGTGATACATAGGGTGTAGTTCTGGACACTCTAACCATATTGTATACTGAACCAAACTTATAATGCAACATGTATTTCTTCCATACTGTGTTTTATTTAATGTTTAAAATGTTTTACTTCAATGTTTGGAATGAAAGATAACTTTCTGAATATAATAATAATAATAATAATAATAATAATAATAATAATAATAATATCTTTATTTATCGAGGATAACATCTTTGACTTATAGCCAGTCTGGTCCTAAACAAAAACATACTTATCAGTACACATTGAAACATACATTTGTCTGTTGAAACAATGTTATATATGGCATAAAATATGTCTAGAAACTTTCTAATATCATTAAAATCAGACCCTTTAATATGCTACGATTCTCTACACTTCCTAGAGTGGAGAGTATCAAAGCGTAATTAGGATATGATTTTAATGAGATTGGAAACTTTATAATATATAAAAAACAAACAATGCACAACGTGTGCTAAGATTAATAAAAAGATGAGCTTTAAAATATGATTAATATCAACATACAAGCTAATCCATTACGAGACAATATACATTTTAGGTAAAATAAATGATTTTAATAACATCCATTGATGTCATCCCATGGTTAAACAACATACAAGCTAGATCACCATGAGATACGTTTCAAACTTTACAATTTCATGAGGTGATCTTTTAGCAAGCGTTTGAATTGGTGAAGTGATGATGATCGTCTAGTTTCGATTGGGAGAGTGTTTCATTCTTTAGCACTATATACAGAAAAAGAATATACTTTCCAGGCGGGGAATGTGAGCCCATGTCCCCTGTCAAGAATCCAAATATTATATATGTGTCATACTTCAAAGTTGTTTGTTCTGCTTACTATATTAAAAGGAAACAATAACCTTAAGGACATTTCCTACAGTTGTTTATGCGCATCTTTTTCGCGCATGCCTGTCTTAGAGCGACTGTGTGTACACATAACATACTTTGTTCAAACTTTTATATTGTTTACTAGATTTCATTATTATATGCGTCTGCTTTTTCAGTCCCTGAACGCTTTGTGTTCAGTGATCGTTACTAATCTTGAAAATATATATGTGTCTGCTTTTTCAGTCTCTGAACATTGTGTGTTCAGTGATCGTTACGTAGTCAAACAATTTCAATACTGAAGTTATGGCTTGCATTATGCATGGTTATGGTTTTGGTCAGAGCCCTGGTAAGGGAAGTAATCCATGAAATGATACCTGACTGTCTTAAAGATAACTTTTAAATACGTCTAAAAGTTATCTTTGCGACAGTCTGGAGCTGAAACTAAAATTGCACTAATTTGTATTTAGAAATGTTCTAGCATATCCGGTTATTTCATTTATATAAGTGTTGTTCCGCCTGACGCCGATTCTCAAGAAGTCTTTGGTTGGATGGATATTTCACAGATATTGTTTATTGTTGATATGGTGTACATATACTTATTTAGTATTGTTTATTGCTACGCCTGGTGCTGATTGAGATACTGCACAGATACATATTTAGTACTATTCTTGTGTAACTGTTATATACGTGTTTTTGCTTCTGGTGCCAATCAATAAAGGAGTATCGAGTTGAATGTGATATTGCATAGCTACGTTTCTGGTATTGTTTGCTGCTGCGTCTGGTGCTGATTGTGATATTGCACAGATAACCAGATGTAACTGTAATGTTAAGACTTGTATTGTTATACTTTCAATATTATAAGTCTAGTGCTTTTATTTGTTTACATTTCACAGATCTGAAAGGTTTCGTCACTCGGATCTTCGGAAGCAAACACAGTATTAAATTACTAAATTTTTAACATTCCAGATATTTAAAAATTAAATAAAAGAGTTACTATGTGGGTGGCTTGGTACGAGTGGTGTAAAAAGTATATTTTTTTCTGTTTTACCAGCTGACCATAAACATCTTGTTATTTGCATGGCCCATTTGTTAAAAAGCAAATATCACTTTAGCTTTTATAATTTATGACAACTATTGAAGTCAGTGGCGACACATAGTGCATAAAACACGTTTATGAGCACGTCACTTCTGTGCAAAAGACTCCTGATTTCAAACCCTGCTGAGTATTAATTTTTCATCGTTCTATTTCATTGGTGATGACCAGGATATTTTCTGTTGGAGCAAAGGGAGTCCAGAAAGGTTTGAATTTTTTATTTTATTTCGTTTGAACGAAGTGAATAAGACATAAATTAAATTATTTTTTGGATGAGCAAAGTTATATAAACGCGTCATCTGCATGCGCAGATGTAATGGTCAGTTCACGTGATGTGTCACGTGGTGTTTGAATTCGAGTCATTCAAGTTCTGGACGACGGCGGGTTATCACGTTTAAGCGTTAAGTTCAATTTGGGCGTTTTTTCATAATGGCGGGCATTGACAACAAATTAGATGAAAATTTTCTAAGTTAGAGAGTCAGATTGAGTATTTATAGTGTATCGGCATACAGTGGTATACGTTCATATAAATTAGTATGAAGATATTCGTGCAGTGGTGTAGTGAAAGCAGCGAGCGTTTCAGTGTTGGTATGTGAATGTGGCAAGAGAAACGTGCTTACATGATAACGCACGTGGAACACAATAAGTAAAAGATAAGTATTGCTATCTTAACGTATTTATGTTTTGATACACGCGTAAACATTTACTGTTGCTCAAAACTGTAACATATAAGCTATTGTGAATTGTTGAATAACTTTACTGATAATATTAAGTTGGACAATGCGGACATTCAACTGGCTATGGTTTTAACGACATTTTCTTAAATATACAATACTTTCAGTATTCCTGTCAGAAACTAAACATCTGTCTACACGTGGTTGCATGATTGGGTTTGTGTATGGTGTCAGACCGGTGAAAATCAGCCCATTGAACACAATGCAATATAGGCTATATTTGGAGATCAGTCACAAGCTCCACAACATTCGTTCGCTTAAATACACTTTTATTCTGTGTATTAAACACATTTGGCTAGCATATCTGGAATAAAACACTGATTCAGTTTTTCAACATTTCGCGTCATTCATTCACAGTATGCGTATTTTGAAATAAACATCTGTCAAAACCACATCTCTACCTAACCTCTGTGCTCATACTCTCCAAAAAATAATCCTGACAAACACAGTAGAATACTTACTATTCATGACAACAGACATATTACTTTAACCTCAGGTTAGATTTAACAATGAAATAAAACTAATCTTGGGAAAAAACATGCAAACTAAACACTTTGGATATTTTCAAGGAACTATTTTAGCACCCTACGACCCGGAAGTACTTCCTGACTGGTCTAATACCGTATGTTTTATATAAATCACTTTGATTACACAGATGCGGTTGTTTGTTTTGAATATAGTGTGCGCTGTTATTTGCCGCGTTTTAAAAATGAACTCCTATTCATTAGGCTATTATATACAACCTAAATTTACAAACACGTTTATGTCAATTCATCAGAATGAGTCCTCATACAAGATTGTGTTGCGAGTGGTTTTGTGTTACAAATTGTAATAATAAATTAAAAAAAAGTTCGACATTATGTATATAATAATATAGTAGTAATACAGGTTCCAGGTGGTTGCTCTTATAAGTATCAACCTGACATTAACGAAGTAATGTGGAACAAAGAGAACGAGTGATATATATTCTATTTTGCGGAAATTATTGCGCTTTCATAATTGTAACGAAGTACTGTGTATTTAAATTGTAACGAAGTACTGTGTATTTAATGGTTTGATAAATAGTACATTTGATCATTTCAAGTTCATTTCAGAAATCCGTGACATGATGAATTGTTTTGTAAAACGGTATTGGAAGTCTGAGAATGTTAAGGACAATGATCCTATGCAATGTGGGCTATCGTTATTGCTAGACAGATGATACAATGTGTCCATCTTGGCTGACAAACCATACTAGTATGTATTTGAAGTACGAGATGCTGAATTGAACTAAGTTGAACTTAGTTGAATATAAATACAAACTGATTATAAGTTCCGTATAGATAACATGTTCAACTGAAATTAATGTGCATATATAGAACATTGTTTAGGCGTGGCTGATTTAATAATTGCTAGACAGATGATATAGGGTATGTTTCGGCCGAAAAGCCATGCAAATAACAATATGGTGTATGCATTTGAAGATGACAGGCTCAGTTTTTTGAAAGTAAGTTGAATATAAATAGAAAATGCTTAAAATGGTTATAAGCATGGATGTTTTTATAATTGTTAGACAGACGATATAAGCTGCTTGTTACGACGAACAAGGAAAGTATGGGGCCAACTCTTTTTCTTGGTGTTTTGTGGTGCAATCCTTTGCTCATTGGAGAAAAGAACGTCCATTTGTCAGCAACATGTATTCAAACATTGGTAGAGTTCACAAAGAGAGAAACAATTTGCACTTTTTTAAGTGACACTGTATGGGAATACTTGCAGTACAAGGTAACTTCAGTAAACGCCGTAGGCCGACGAAACGTCATAGTACGTGTTATGGCCGACGGGCCGTCATAATACGTTGGAGAGTGGATACAGCTATGTGCAACGCTGTGGTTGGGTTGGGTTTTGTGATTATTTTGTTTTTCGATCGGCTGTTTTGGAAAACTTGCAGTACGACTTACGTCAGTATGGTTGGTTTTATGTTATTGTTTTTTGACCGGCTGTTTGGGCGTACGAATTACGCCAGTATACATCAAAGGCCGACGGGCCGTCATAATACGTTGGCTAGTGGATACAACGATCTGACTGGGCTTTTGTTTTTATGATTTTTTGACCGGTTGTTTGGAAAAAATTGCAGTACGAATTACTTAAGTATACGTCAGAAGGTCTAAGGACCGTCATAATACGTATTGTGGCCGACGGTTAGTCATAATTGTTGGATGGTGGATGCAGACGCAACGCTCTGTTTGGGGTATGTTTTGATGGTTTTTAACCAACGGAGCTCGGTATGTTTAATGCCGAAGCTTTATGGTCGACGGGCCATCACAATACGTGTGTATTGTCCGGAGGGTGGACATTGTGGTCAAATATATATACTCGGTAAAAAAAGTTTTGGACCAGGGCATATAATGGCGCAAAAAAAGAAAACCAGTTGACGGATTTTTTTAATATCCCTTATAATCTCAGTTGATAATTGACAATAGATCAACAATCAACAATAATTATCGTTAACAATGAAAGTTTGCAAAAAAGTAATAATCTTTTTATTGGTTACTCGAATGTCTGTAACTGTTATTGTTTTTATGGACTTTGCAACATTTTTTACAGACCCTTTGTGTGTTCGCGATATTTTTTAAAAATCTAATCTTGTTTGGAATTTAATGTTTCTGGTATCAAATTAACCGGGTAGGGTAGACCTTGGTTACTAAAAAAAGATAATTAAATTCTGTCCACTATTTTTATTTTTATATGACTTTATATACCCTGGTCCAAAACTTTTTTTACCGAGTATAGTTGCAGGATACGTTTGGTGTTTTACAACTTTATTATACATTCTAATAAATGACGGTTTTTCGTAAAACCGTTTTATGTTGAAGATTTGCCAAAATGTATGTGTGTTAGTTTTGTTATTTTGTTATTAGGTTTAATGCAGAAATACAGTTAATTATTTAATGGGTGACGGGTCGTCTAAGTACATTTTTTGGTTTTCCTTAGTTAAATTTTATATATGAACTAATGTGTTCATATTATATACAGTATATAACAGAGGTTGTTTTTTTTTCTTGTCTTTTTACATGTGATAAAGGTAGTCAGCATAATATTAATCAGGGACTGTAGATAGACGTAATTTACGAGATTTCATAATCCTGTATAATAAACAGGTTCTGCATTAATCTAATAGGAAACAAAAATGTTTTCAACGGAATACTCCATTTTACCTTATTTAATAAAACATACAGGGTAAATTCACTTTAATTAAGCGGTATCAAAGCGAGGAAGATTCCTTTTTAATATAACATATGTTTTTCAGACACTCGCAGGCGAAATCCATGAGTTACCAGAGGCAATGGCGGGCAAAATCGACCTACTTCCCAGTCTAGGGTTGGATTCAAAAGCTAAGATCAATAGTAATTCATGAAGCTGGAAACAATGGGATTATCTTAATGGATTGGGAGGTCACTAGTGGGACAATTCAAGTTGTCCGCTAGGGCTTTTCATGTTGCCTGGAAGAGTTGCGTTACTTTTGCGTTTGATAGTAAAAGTTCGGTTCATAATATTGGAGATTGGACTTTTTACAACAGACAATCATTAATAAATGTATTAGAAAGAAGAAACCATAAACTTTGAAAACATGTTACTAAACAGAAACCGAGTTCAACTGATATTATTGAAAACATTTACGGTTCGTTATATAATAAAGGTATTCAACTTAAGGAAACAAGTTGTTATCCTTTAAGAGATGTGCTATTATTGTAGATACACAATCATGTTATATGAATGAATTTTTTGGAAAAAGCAAAACGGATATTTACAGAGACTGTGCAAGTGTAGTGATAGCAAAAACTAATACAGAATTGTGTCTTGTAAATAATGTAATGCTTTGTGGAACTATTAGGCATTTAATGATGACAATTCATCATTTGCAATTTGATTGCAACGAAAGGATACACAAAGGGATTGTAGAATAACTGTATTATCATATTATATTTTATTTTTGAATGCATTCAAACCACACGTTCCATGTGTATCTAATATGGGTTGCGTGTATATTTCTGGTATAACTCAAAAGACTATTGGCTTCCGGTTTATTTCCGACGCGCATGCGCTGACTGGGTATTTACGCTTTGATGAACGCTATTTTGCTTAGGTGTACAGTAGGTCGACGTTGTAATATACACTGGACATTTGAAACCATTGTAATCGTTGCAAAACCGGGGACGAGAATATTTTTGGGCGAAAAGTAAGTACCGTATGCTGGTTTTGGTAGAACAGTAGGTCGTGCTTCACGGGGCTGTCCACAAGTTCATGAATGTGTGGCTATGGCTCTTGGCAGTGTTGAAAACTTGTCACACACCATTATTTGATAAGTATGTTGTGGAGTGTCTATATGGATTTATAAGATTATGTTAAGGCGACGACGAAAAGTTTTGTTTATCCTCGCCCTATGGCAACTAGGCCTTTTGGCGAACGTTTCTATAGATGATTATGGTTGCGAAGAGTCCAGTCCAGGAGTAAGCGTAAGTGCCACATCCCTCGTCCAAAGAAGTTTACTGTAGAACAGCAGCAGTAGAGTTGATAGTGAAGAAGTTAAACGTAGATATTCTGTAGATGATTATGTTCTTGAAGAAGATTAATTGTAGAAATTGAAGATTTTGGCCAATCGGACTGCCTGCAGAATTGTGACTAGGTCAATCCGATTGCCGGTTCGAAGTCGTATTAACCAATCAGGAAATAGATGATTTGAAGCGTTCCAGGCAGGTAAATCCGGGTATACGTGGATTCTCAATAGAGTGGGCGTTTGTATGTTCTCCGGAGCCACTGTAAGTCTTTAAGTCCTATACGATAGCCCCGTAGCCGCCGAAGCGCCGTCCAATCTGTGTAGGCTCCACATCCCACTTCCATCGCCAGTGCCCGTGATGTTGCCGTAGGTTCTCCTTGCCACTAGCGGGAGCTTGCAGTGACACGTATCATCTCGGCGACGGTAGTTCTCAGTAGACGATTATCACTCGGCCCTCTTTAGGACCATGTTAAAAATATCGTTGATTAAAAACATATATACAACATAGTATGTTTCCGCTTCGTGGCTTCAGATTCCCACCATAACCACGTTGGTGAGATTCCAGACAGCGGTACGTGTTGCGGAGTCACCTTGCTCCAGACGGCCGCAACACGTCCTGCCTGTTCGACGGTCTGAACTGGAATGATGGATTATGTTGAGTGTGAAAAAGGTTGCCATATGTAGGGCATGTTTGTTATTGTTTTTTTGTTATTGTTTGCGCATGCGCATAATTAGGGGATCACTTTGTCACAGCCATTTTGAAAATTGTGTGCGTGTTGTTTTTGCGTTGTAGTTTTATTTCAAGAAGGAAGTGTTATTGAAGGGTTGATTTGAAAGGATAGGTGGGTAGATGTAACATTCATTTAGTGTGCAGGTGACGTAACTATGGCAACTGCGTGCTCAGTCGCAGTATACATTATTTGAGCAAGTGTGGGACCCGAAATTTCGCTAGAAGGAATGAACAGGTAGGCCTTCATTACGCTATTAAACTGTAATAACTTTCCATTGATCGGACCACCGTGAAGTCAAAGACAAAAGTTATCACCATATCAGCCTATTCTTAAACAATGACTGGAACTATGATACCGTTTGTGTCAATTTACTGGCGAACGCGAAACTGGGAACCAATCAAAATTGAACCATGTCTACTTCCGACACGGAAGTAAAAGAAAATGAGAAAGTTAAATCGTTTATTTGAACCACAGGGAAGCCAGAGCGCTTGATCCAAAACTCCTTTATAATAATATATAGAATAGGGTTCGAACGCCTGTGTGTTGTCAACGGCCAGATTTGACCACGTTTGTAGACTACAGCACTGTGTACTATTTTACCCGTTATTCACTCCATGTCGATAGTACACGCACTTAAAACTATCTATCCGTGTAGCGGAAACTCTAATGATGCTACCTGACTATATGTCTCCTCGTGATATCGCGTACACAAACAACAAACCGAAAAGAGATGTAGAACAAGAATCACTAACGTTGACAGTGTTGAAAATACCGGAAACGGAAATGGCTTCAAATTTCAAGGGCAAAATAAATGACGCTTTCTGATTGGCTAAACATAAACGACCAATCATTGTTCATCAATAATTTATTGATTGCAACCGATGCAAGTAACCGATGCAAGTCAATCATCGGCTGAATGTATAAATGCACTGAATTAATGTTCAAAATAGGTCTCTTGGAAAGGAATTTCAGGATTGTTATTCGGGTCATTTGATAAAAGATTAAGGTCACTGCTACTATAAATAGGATTTTGGTTGCCATTCAATAACAGTAGTTTACCTTGACGGATTTATCAAAAACTTCACCTCATCGGAAAGGTCAAGGACACTATTACTAAAAATAAAAATTGATTTTTATCTAGACTATTCCTCTGAAACTACAGGATGGATTTTCATGAAACTTTACAAGAATGTTGACAATGCTGTCTAGTTGATCCTAGCAAAAAATCACGTTGAAATCCAACATGGTTGGCAAAGCTAAAAATAGATTATTAAAAAAATAGTTTGTAGCGACTACTTCTTGAAAACTATAAGTGATATTGATATGTGACTTTTTTTCTAAAATGATCAGCATGGTCCTTGTCGAAAATCGTTTTGATTTGATGTTAAACATTGCTATAGTGGCCATCTTTGTTTTGATCCTATGTGTCAAAGGTACTACAATGTTAATACTATGAAAGAGTTATTGGATACTATAGATTTTAGTCTTGTTTTAGATTTCCTAAAAGAAATCGGACTATATAAATCATTATAATGTGTTCTTATATATATTTACTTGTTTATTTACATATATAGTTTATATTACTACCATATCATCCCATATTTTTTTATATTTTTATTTTTATATATTTACATCAATTTTTAATTACTACTTAATTTCTTCATCTTTCGTCGTTTTTGGCGCACAATATGACCTATTTATGTGTCGACGTGCTGTAAAACACCATTCCCTCTCCTGATCTTCACAGCGTGCACGTCGCGGAGAGGGCACAGTCAGCAATCGAAGAGGATTGACCAAGTGGGTCGATCCTTGCCGCCACCGCCCTCGAACGTACTGCAGGGACTGCCGGAACACCGTTTTACTTGCAGCATATTGTCTTGCTGCAAGAACGGCTGATTGCTGATTGACTGAAAGTGAAGATGTCTCCTGCGTTCCCATCACAGCACACATCATCTGACGTCCACAGATCCCGGAAGTCTTGTCCGCAAGCCGGAAGGAGTAATAAACCGTTCGGCCTACATTCGACAACCAAGGGGGAAGGACGTCGGGCGGTGTGTGCGGCGCAGGGGTCATACTGTGATGGGTGTGGCCCTAAACAAGACCGTCACCATAAAGAAGAGCAGAGGATGTACGACACCGTAGCGGATGTAGGACCCCCACGCCAGCAGCCGACCACCATGCCAGACCAGTCCAGACCACTCACCGCCGCAGCGAAGACTACACAGAGCGAAAGCGACATCCACCTACACACACACAACAGAAACGACAACCACAGCAGCAGCACCAGATCAACCAACACACTCCACTAGATCAGACCAGACTCTATCGTGCCCATAGCGCCAGGGTTCTCCTGGCGTTTTAGTTGGCGGACGGTCTTTAAACCTTAGAAGTACACACACACACACACATAAAACACCATTCATTCATTCATTCCATCTTTGTTTACATAGAGTTATATAGTAAAGACTTGTAGCGTCTACTCTGAAACTACTTGACGGATTTTCATGGAACTTTACAGAAATGTTGCTCTTGATGTCTAATTGATCCTAGCAGAATTTCAGGTCGGCAGGATATTCAAGATGAGTGCCACGGCTTAAAATTGATTTTTTCAAATACAAGTTTGTTGGGACTACTTATTGAAAACTATGAGAGATATTGATATGGTTTTTTTTCTAAAATGATCAGCATGACATGATGTAGATCCGTGTCGAAAGTTATTTTGATTCGACATTAAACATGGCCGCCAGTGGCCATCTTTGTTTACATAGAGTTACATAATAAAAACTTTGCAGCGACTACTCCTCCTACAACTTGACGGATTTTCATGAAACTTCACAGGTATGCTGATCTAGCTATCAAAACCTTTCGATAGAGCTGCAAGGTTATTGACCTGTTACTGCTGACTAAATTTAATGTTTTAATGGGATGATAGTGGGGTAAGTGTGAGGTTTAGTTCACCCTAGAACCGGTTTAAATCCCCCAGTTGCCTACTTTGCCACTGACCGTTCCAAGGCGGTAGCCCTATTGTCAACGCTTTTGTGTTTGTGATGTCGTTTGCATTTTTTATTACTTTTGCCTTCTTGTGGGTCTGTTGGCGTGTTTGTTTCTGTGTTTTGTGGTTGAGTGTCCTCATTGAATGCTACTTTCCCTGTCCGATCTTTTTATATTTCTTTTTGCTTTCCCTTAAGGAATTTTAATAAAACTTCACCACAAAGTGCATTTCATGGAAAGGAAGCTCGGGATTGTTATTTATGTAGTTTGATTTTCAGTCAAGGTCATTGTTGCTAGTGGAAATTGGTTTCCACCCAATAAATTTAGTTTCCCGTGACGGATTTAAATAACAAAAAAAATCACCTCAAGGGAATTAAACATGAGATTGTTATTCAGGTCATTTTTTCAAAAGTTAAGGTCACTGTTACTACAAATAAAATTTGGTTTCTGCTGAATAAATTCAGTTTCCCTTAAGGAATCTTAACGAAACTTCACTTAAATGAATCTCAGATTGTTATTTAGATAATGTGATATTAGAGCTAGGTCACTCACAGTCAGTGTACATGTGAAATTGATTTTCCCTTGCAGGATTTCATGGAAACTTCACCACAAAGTGTGGCTTGTGGAAAGGAAGCTCAGGATTGTTATTCAAGGTGTTTTGTCAAAAGGTCAGGCCTCAAGGTAATTTTTACTAAAAAAATAAATAGTTTCCGTTCAATAAATTTGTATCCTGGTCACTGAAAATTCCCTTTGTAATAGCACAGGTGTAAATCGTTAATTGAAAATAACACCTGTCAGAATAAATGGTGTACTACAACTACCAATTATTGGAAGTCAGAGTTTGGCAGGAAGCTGAAATGGACATGCTACAAAACAAATAGAGTATGGTTTTAATGAGTTTCACACAACTTCATAAAAATATGCAGCCCATTAAAAGGAAGCACTGGATTGTTATTCAGGTCGGTTGGTAAAAGTTCAAGGTTGCTGTTACTATAAATAAAAACTTTTTTTTTCGCAATAATTTAACTTTCTTATGAAATTTGGCAGGGTTGAGAAGTATCCAATGTGCAGTTTTAAGATAGATGATTACACCTATAGGGGACTTGTTATTTGCTGAATTTGCCCGTTTTCACTGGCAGGGTTTGACATTAACAATTGTTACCTTGTCCTGTACCATGTAGATTCTACTGGGGACAGGTTAATTGTCCCAGGTGACCTGTCCTATGGACAACTAAATTTAATAAAAAGAAGTGAAAAGAAATGAATTTTACATCTTTAAAACTTGTGACTGAAAAAATGTCAAAACCTTGGTGAGCACATTGTAAATTACAAATAAAACCCATATTGTTTTCATTGGTGGAATGCTACTGATTGAATGTAATGGCACTTGCATGATAGATCTTGTTTTTCGTATCACTTTAACATGAAGTGCGGGGACAAGTAAATTTGACTGGGGACAAGTAAATTGTGTCAGTTACTTGTCCTATGGACAAGTTGCTGAAAAAAGTTAATTTCAAACCCTGACTGGGTTTCATTTTAATGAAATGTTGGAATTAATTCATAAGCATAACCTGCATCTTCATCTGGTTGATTCAAAGGTCATTCTTTAAGAGTTAGGATTAGTGGCTAGAATGGATGGTTATTATTATGTAAATATACAGTTTAAGTTGTGGTTTATTTGAAGTAAAATATGATTAATCTAAATTTAACTTGGCTGATTAATTTTTTTGTACGCTCTGTGCAGTTGGGAACATCTCTATAGTGTAAGGAAGCATGCTTTTCTTTCGAGAAAAGAGATCCCAGTTCGAGTCCTGGCGGGGATCCTGGCACATTTATTGAGCTGTACAAACGTTGTTCTGAGATAACCACAACATACATACATGATAAAATTGTCCATTACACAATTATACTAGTATTAAAACATATTTCCATAACATTTGAAATCAGGCAAAACCAAAAGAAAAATATTATCAAACTATAATTCTTTTAATACAATTATTATATAACTTCATTGTTTTTTTTATATAGTACTCAGGTCGGCAAACAAAGATTGTGTCACCTCCACCATTTTGGAGATGTGTCCCTTTACTGATAATCAATTGGTCAAATTCTTGCTAATATGTCACGCTAAAAATGATAATTCACTGCCTTTCAAACATGTCCGTACTCCCATGGTATAATATGTTTTGTCGTCACAGAATCTATTAACACATGTTAGTGAGTTCGAAGTTGGAGAGCCAACTATTTTGTCGGATCATTGTTTAATAACATTTTCTTTAACTTTTTGTAAACCAAGCAATGGGCCGTCGCTCGTAAACAACAGTTATGAAGGATTAAGTTATAAATATGTATGGAACAACGATAAGAAGTGTGATTTTATTGAGAGTTTCAATACAGAAGAAATGAGTGGCAATGTGAATGCTTTAAATGAAAAAATACAACAGTGTACGAATAGTGGGGATATAAATTCATGTACTCATGATTTTTATGCCATTATTGAAGATGTTTCTTCACCAATTTTCAAGCGCAAATTAAATTGTAATAGCGATGTTAAAGCGGATATTCCTGTATTGAACAATAAAAACGAAAACCCGTGATATAATGATGAGTGTCATTAAAGTAAGTTTTTTTTTTACAAAAGTTGAATAAATATAGAGAAAGTAAAAGTGACATAAATAGAATTAATATGGTTAAAGCTCGGTCACATTATAAATCTACTGTTAGAAATTGTAGGACGGATTATGATCGAGTGAAAACAGCTGCTTTTGTAAACGCAAGATATAAAAATGCAAAATTATATTGGAATATGTTAAAAGAAGAATCGGGACTTAAGCCAACAAATATACCATTGTCTTCTTTTGAACAATATTTTAAAGCTATTAATAGTCCAAATAGCGAGTTCTTTGTTCCAGATGAAGATGTTGTATATTTTAATGAACGGTACGAAAATAATGAATTTAACATAATGTTTGAAGAGTTGAATGTGAATTTTACTGAGGATGAGATTATAAAATCAATTAAGCGACTGAATTCAAATCGATCGTCTGGACCTGATATGTTATTAAATGAAATGTTCATTCATGGTAAAACTATTTTATCACCAGTTATCTGTAAAATGTTTAATAAAGTGTTTGAGGTTGGGTATTTCCCAGAAGTCTGGTCAGAAGGGTATGTTATTCCTCTTCACAAAAAGGGCAATATTAATGATGTAGAAAATTACCGAGGTATTACTTTATTAAGCTGTTTAGGCAAATTATTTACACGTACACTAAACAATAGATTATCGGAGTTGGCAGAAACATACAGCGTTCTAATTGAAGCACAAGCTGGATTTAGATCGGACATGAGTACTGTTGATATTATATTTGTTTTAAGTGGTTTAATAACACATATTTTAAATCAAGGAAAGAAATTGTATTGTGCATTTGTTGATTTTACTAAAGCCTTTGACTATGTTGTGCGTGATAATTTATGGTATAAATTAACAAAGTTCGGTATTCGGGGAAAGATTCTTGATATCATTAAATCAATGTACTCATGTGTTAAGTCTAAAGTTAAATACTGTAACCAAATGGGCGATGAATTTTACTATGTACTTGGCGTTAGGCAAGGGCAGTGCCTATCTCCATTGTTGTTTTCTATGTATTTAAATTACATAGAAGATGCATTCATACATAGTGGCTTTGAAGGTTTAGATATTAAGATGATATAGTTTTGTTTGCTAACACTGCAGCAGAGTTACAAAATGGACTTAATATACTATCTAGCTATTGTAAAGAATGGAGATTGAAAGTAAATTGTACTAAAACAAAAGTTATGGTATTTAGAAAGGGCGCAATGCTACCACGAAATTTAGTTTTTATATATGATGGTGCTCCATTAGATATAGTTAGTAAGTTCACATATTTAGGTATAATATTTTCTACTGGAGGGTCTTCGGCAGAAGCACAAACTACTCTTGCTGGTCAAGCGCAAAAAGCCATTTTTAAAATGAATAGGTATTTATACAAATTTCCATTTATATCCCCAAAGCATAAATTAGATCTGTTTGATCAATTGATAACTCCGATTTTAAACTATGGATGTGAAGTGTGGGGATTTATGCAAGCTATATCAATTGAATGAGTGCATTTACAGTTTTGTAAACACATTTTGGGTATTAAGAAGACAACTCAAAATGATTTCATATATGGTGAACTTGGCAGAACGTCATTTATTACAAGAAGATATTTATAATAATTAAATATTGGTTAAAAATCATGAGAGTACATGATCGTAAATATGTGAAACTTGTTTATAACATGCTGCTTAATGACTGTGAAACATATCCTCAGAAAATAATCTAGGTTTCCCAGTTGAAACACTTATTGTCCTTGCTTGGGTTTTATGATGCATGGTTACAACAAAGTGTTGGTAACGATACTATTTTTCTTGCAATATTAAAGCAAAGGTTAAATGACAATTTTGTTCAGAATTGGCATAGTCGATTAGAAAATTCCACTAGAGCAGATTTTATTTAAACATTGCAAAGTTTCAGTTTCAACCATATCTAGATAATATAAATGTTTTCAAAATGTGTCAAGCACTAACTCAATTACGAGTTTCATCTCATAGACTGCAAATTGAAGCCGGTAGGTGGGTTAAACCAAATAGAATTCCTGTAAACGATAGAATATAAATATTTTGTAATAAACTTGAAGATGAATTCCATTTTGTGCTGGAATGCCAAACATACATAATGTTAAGGAAGCAATATATTCCTAAATATTTTTATAAGAAACCAAATATGATCAAGTTTCTGGAATTATTAAACTCGCAAAATAAGATATATATTCGCAAACTGTGTACCTTTGTTTTAAAAGCATTTAAGTTACGAAACGAAACACTAAAAATTTCTATAGGTAACTGTAAATCGCTGTTAGAAATACATTTGCACAAGAAAATTGAGATTATTAGTTTTTTGTCAAAGGATGAGGCCCGTCCCATAAATAGTGTATAATAATGTAGTGAAAATTATAACCGTTTTGCATTTTATGTGCACTTGTATATATGTTAAAACAATTATTTATAGATGGATTTTCTTAAAAGACCCGTGTTAACAATTAATAATTTTTGTATTTTTAGCACAATACTCTATTATCAGTTACTTATCTGCCATGCTTTAGTAAATCTCAAATGCAAGAAACTCACCGGGACTTCAAAATTCAAAAATCGACATCTGTCAGTGTTTTTGATCACCTGATCCGAAGGCCCAATGTGATGTTTTGGAATCACTCCGCCCGTCGTCCGTCCGTTGTCTGTCCGTCGTCGTCGTTATCTTTTGCTTCTGACGACTTTTTCTCAGAAACGGCTTGTCGGAATTCAACCAAATCTTATATGAATTCATTAAATGGATGTTATAGTTGCACCAACAGCTAAGGTCATTTGGCGACATTCCAGCTTTTTATTGATGGAGGAAGACCCCAGGTGCAAACCCGGGCATGTTATCGTGCACGGGCGCGCACCTGAGTAGAACCACCGACGTTCCGCAAGCAATCTGGATAGCCTGATACTCACATACTAAACAGCCCTGGCCCCATGGGGATTTCTAGTTCGTGTGTTGTTGTTTGTTTTCTGACATTAATACTAACAACAAGAGAGTCTGTAGAACCGATGGATGCATCCCGAAAGTTACACAGAAAAAAGTAATGTTTAGTGTGAGTGCTTCTTAATCAAAATGAATCCTTACGGAACTATATTATGCTCCGGATAAGATTTTTCAAAAAAGGGAGATAATTAACAAATAGTGAAGCTAGAGTTATGGTTCCTATGAACTGCACTCCGTCTCATTGTCCTAATCATTCACACGAACTTTAATCAAGCATACTTTTTGAGTTATGCTCCTGACAAAAAGTGTGACGCACGTACGCACACACGGACGGACGGGAAAAACGGCGACTATAAGCTTCCCCATAATAAACAATCTAGTGTTTTTAGTTACAATATATTTTATATCAAAAACTAAGGTAATAGTAAATGAAAAGAAAAAACTGTGATGGGGCCTCAATATAATGTCTCTGTGGTAATCAGTCAGCGAGAAGTAAGCAGTTAAAAAGCATGCTATCCATGATTTTTCAACGAGGACAATCAGTTGGGAAATGTGTCTTTAAGGAAATTGTGATGAATTGTAATTGATTTATGCAAGGAAGTGTTATATAGCATATTTGGACATGTATTGTTTGTAATACCTACACTGTTGCCATGCTTTGTAATTGTATTTTGTATCCTCAAGGGGTTTTAAGCCTATCGGAAATTGGAAATAAAGATCTCTCTCTCTCTCTCTCTCTCTCTCTCTCTCTCTCTAGCTAATACGTGTATTATAGCTTTTCTTGTTATAATGAACAATGGACTGATATTTATGAATGTACAAACAATAAACAAAGTGATTACATGTTACAATTGAGAGTAGTTTGATGTCAAACATAGCACATGTTATAGTAAGTAACTTTCACACATACAGGAACAAACAATTAAATTGGCTTGGCATTTCTTACTTGAAAGTGAAGCCTCAATATGTTTGTAATTAAGATTACAAGCTGACTTGATTAATATTCAAACTTCTAATTTTAAAAATGGTATTTTACAATTAAAGCTACAGAGTCTCTATATCAATCGATTTCTTCCTTGTGGGCGTGTCTTTATTTGTAACTTCATGTTCACCAGCTCATGTCGAAATCGGGTATTTAAGCGAGCAAATATAGCGCAGGAAATCAAGCCCTGTGTGGTTCCCGGGGGCCCCCGTTTGGTCACGAGGCAAAGAATAGGGCCACTGCAGATCCCTTTGGAGGGGTAGACAGAGGGGTAGAATTCCCCCCAAATTCATGTTCATTTTATCATTTTTTGTTCATGTTCATTAAAGGTCTTCATCATGATCCCTGTTTCAGGTGCCATCTCCCTCACATCAAAAGAGCAGTGGCAGAAAAACAATAAACGTGGCTCCAGCGTAAATGGAGTTTCTACGATAGAATTTGCAGCAACTCTGCAGTTCAGGGTGAGACGATTCTAGGCCCATTTTCGACGTACACGGAGGATGAGCCTGGCATGTTCATGCCTGTTAGGCGCCATATAACCTTTAATGTGTTGGTGCGCCTTAAAACCCAATTCAATTCAATTGGCTAGACTCGACGGTCTTACTACTGGCTTTCTAGTACAGACCAACGAAATATCTATTTTCTGCATGTATACGCGTATAGTCAACGTCATCATTTTGTTTATTCTTGTTCAATACACTCATCTTTTAAACATATCCTGCAGCATAACCCACATTGTATAAAATGTATAAACTACCCATCACAATATCATATCCCGTATTTACTATACACCTCCTCAATAGGAGGTATACCTCCTTCATGTACCTATAAGGTAATAAGATATTTCTTGTCTTTTCATTTAACTATCTTTGGAAGGAAATAATCCACCTATGCTTTCAATATATCTAAAGCCTGCTGTAACCATTTTTATATCTATGTTGTAATATATGGGATAAAGAGTGAGTGGATGTCACATATGTTTAAAGTACACTTAAACATAGAATACCCCATTGCGCACATTAATATCTCCGACAAAAACTTAGTTGCATATACACATTTTAATACTTATTACCACTTGTTTTACCAGAAGCGTCGGAGAATTTAGTTTTATCATTCGTTATTAGAGCAGGCTTCTGTTCCACTATATCACATAATATCTATGTATATCTTTGATCACTGCCCTCCCCAGTGTGACCTCCACGTGTCTCTGTGTGGACAGACACCCTTCCTCAGACGAAGGTCTCTAGAATTAAGATAATTCGGATGCTGAGGACGGGTGCCTGACAAACCGAACTGCGTATTTTTATCATTTTTTATAACCTTTTATATGCAATATATTTTAAACATTTTAGTAAAATAAACAAGGGAGCAATGATCAGAAAAAATATGGATAATGTACATATATAAATAAATAAATAGAACATTTTTAACTTTCTAGAGACTGTTTTGATAGTTCACACACCCCGGACCCATGCCCCGAGCTGGTACCCTTTTTCGATGGCCTGTCTATTTGATGTAAATTATTAAAAAAAAAAAAAAAAACTTTAGTGAACCCCATAATCTTCCTTGGGCATAATGTATATTAAAGTGTCTGCTTTGTTCTTGTCATTTCTTGAAAGATGATAACGTTAAATGAATCTCCTTAGAATAATTATAAATAATGAATAAATAAAATAATCCACCTAGAAACGCTCGCCAAAAGGCCTTGTGCCATACGGCGAGCAAAAATAAAAACTTATAGTAGTAGTAGCAGGAAATCAAAATATTTTTTTTAGATCTTAATCCCGAAGTGGATATACTCTGTATACAAGAAACAAAATTGAGCCAAAATAATATTAAAGCTATTCCTGGATTCAGGCATGAATTGAAACATTTTAATAAAAAGGATATCACTTGTGGGGGCTGGCCATATATTTTAAAAATTACATCAATTATGAAGTTATATATATTGCCAATCCACTTGATAAAGATAATGATATCGAAGTTTAATTATTTAAAATATTTTTTAAAGACTACATTTTTTTTATTGTCCAATATATACTCCAGAAATTGTGATATAACGTTCCAGCCGTACTGCCATTAAAGATAGAAAAAGCAAATCCAGACCGGACCTAATTTCAGACATATTAACATTACTTAACGACTGTAACATACTGGGTTTATCCATTAATTTAGAATGATGCCCAGCCCATGTAAATAGTTCCGGCAATGAAAAGGCCGACCTAGCTTGTTAAGGTGGATTGGACCGTCCTTTTATTGATAAACAGGTAGCATTTGGACCTTCAGAAGTTTATTCCTGTATCCGTAAAACAATTAATGTTAAACTAAATCATTACCTAACTAATCAGACAAATAAAATCAACACTTTTACTAGACTTAGCCATAACGTTAGAAATCATGACCTGCGAGTCTAGGAAGCCACATCATTAAGGATCTTTCCAAAAACTGGCCTTCCTGCTCGGTCCTATATACCACTGAACACTTTCTTCTTGAATGCAGTCAGCTAGACACAAAACGGGACGAATTAAAACCTAAACTCTAGCAAATTTCAATCCCTCTAAACCTTAATAATTTACTCGATCCCGAAAAAAGACACAAACAATTGGTTTTCAGCGCTCTTGGTGACTATATTAAAGCCACCCACTTCGAAAAGAAAATCTAAAGCTTTTATTATCTCAGTTCCGTCATCTTTTAACCATATCCTACAGCAAAACCCCCATTGTTTAAAAGTAATAAACTACTTATGACATTATTGAACATATTCCATATTTACCCTATATCCCAATTTCCATATAATACCCAATATTTAGTGAGTAAATCGGTATAAATACTTTTGAGGGAGACATGGGATGCGCTTGTAATTTTAGGCATCCTAGGTGTCCCTCAGTTGCTATAAAAGACCTTCCTCAATAGGTGATATACCTCCTTCATGTACCTATAAGGTAATAAGATCACTCCACTTATATTACTGTGGAAAACAATTCAATAATTGATATAGGTATAACATGGGACTGACCCGGTGGACGCGTTGGGGCGATTTTTGAGTCTGATGACAACGCAGGCACAACGGTCGAGGATCAATCATATACTCTCATATATATAATGTAATAAAACTGCACTGTTTGACGGTCCAGTGGATCAGCTTGTAAGTTTTGTCTGCTGGCCTCGAAAACACTGACATTATTGAACATATCCCAAATTTACCATATCTCCCAATTTTCATATAATACCCAATATTTAGTGACTAAATTGCTCTGAATACTTTTGAGGGAAACATGGGATGCGCTTGTAATTTTAGGCGTCCTAGGTGTCCCTCAATTGCTATAAAAGACCTTCCTCAATAGGTGATACACCTCCTTCATGTACCTATAAGGTACTAAGATCACTCCACTTATATTACTGTGGAAAACAATTCAATAATTGATATAGGTATAACGTGGGACTGATCCGGTGGAAGCGTTGGGGCGATTTTTGAGTCTGATGACAACGCAGGCACAACGGTCCAGGATCTGTCACGTACTCTCATATATATAATGTAATAAAACTGCACTGTTTGACGGCCCAGTGGATCAGCTTGTAAGTTTTGTCTGCTGGGCTCGAAAACACTGACATTATTGAGCATATTCCATATCTACCATATCTCCCAAGTTCTATATAATACCCAATATTTAGTGAGTAAATCGGTCTGAATTGTTTGTCATTTAGTTAGACGGTCGTTGAACTAGCTTTCTATCTGGTAATCAATACGGAGTTTTCTAAATTATATTGGTTGGGTTACTTTAATGCCAATTTGGGTTACTGTTCTTAACTAGCCTAGACGGTCGTCGTTCTGGCTTTCTAGTACAGACCATCGACATATCTATTTTCTGCATGTATACGCGTATAGTCATCGTCATCACTTTGTTTTCAGCTGTTCATCAATAAATGCCCGTCAACGGGTATATAAACAAGTAAATAGCAAAACTAGTTTGAGCAACATCAACATACTTATGTATCACACTCCGTGTCGACCATTAACATTCACTTCGTTGAAACATTCTTTTAACCATATCCTGCAGCATAACCCACATTGTATTAAATGTATAAACTACCCATGACAATATCATATCCCATATTTCCTATACAGCTCCTCAATAGGAGATATACCTCCTTCGTGAAACTGTCTTTTCATTTAACTATCTTAGGAAGGAAATAATACACCTATGCTTTCAATATATCTAAAGCCTGCTCTAACCATTTTTATATCTATGATGTAATATATGGGATAAAGAGTGAGTGGATGCCACATATGTTTACAGTACACTACATAGCATACCCTATTGCGCACATTAATATCTCCGACAAAAACTTAGTTGTATATACACATATAATACTTTTTTTTTTTAATATAATATCTTTATTTTCAACATTATTTTCATACATGGTTTATATATACATTTTGATTTAAAACATATATAATAAAGTGTAGACTTAAAGATAATACGATGTTTTTGTTTTTTTGTGGAAGATTTCTGCCCGATCATGTTTGTTTTTTAAATGGGTTATATTTTTACCATTCATACTAAAAGAGAGAAAAATTTCGCAACAACAACAAACAATACCAAAACAACAACAACAACAACAACAAAAATACACAATACCCATCGCATTATGTATTTTCATTATTTACTCATTTAAATGCCTATGCTTGTAAGTTATTTTATTTAAAATTGACTACTAATAATGGCTCTATTTCTCGTTTTGTTGAAAGAAGAAAAAGGAGCTGGAATCTTCCACATATATATATAACAAAAATATCTATACAATGTTCCATTAATACAATTTGTTGGAATAAAGTTGTTGGTTCTTAAATAAAAAAAAGGAAGAGTATTTTCCTGAAATATTATACAGAATTCAATGACTAAATATATTAAATTTAAAATGTTTTCAAGAACAATCAATTTGCTTACTTGGGAATTACAATGTCAACACATTGAATACTATATAATACCACAAAGGAAAAAAACCTATGGAGAGAAATGTAGTCTAGAAAAAAAAGAAGATTTACTAAGTGTTATTAGAAAAAAGAATGAAAAAATAAATAAATTTATAATATTAAAAAACAAAACAAAAAACAACGAATACCAGCCAAGGTGATGTTTAACATTATTTATTTTTAAAGAGTAACTATGGACGTGCGTTTTCCCTTTCAAAAACAAGATATGAAAATTAATTTAGGATATAATACTTATTACCACTTGTTTTATCAGAAGCGTCGGCGATTTTAGATTTATCTATAGGCAGTCATTTATTATTAGAGCAGGCTTCTGTTACACTATATAACATAATATCTATTCAATCTTTGATCATTGCCCTCCCTAGTGTGGCCTCCACGTGGCTCTGTGTGGACAAACACCCTTCCTCAGACGAAGGTCTTTAGACGGTATTGCTGAGGACGAGTGCCTGACAAACCCCACTGGTATTTTTATCATTTTTATAACCTTTTATATGCAATATATTTTAAACATTTCATTAAATTAAAGGGGTTGATGCACTATTTTCAAACACAATTTATTTTAAGGGGCTCTGTAAAACTTGCAAATATCTGAAAGAATTATCAAAATGCCATGAAAAATAAAGGAGATATGACCAGTTCAAATTTGAAAAGAAACATAAATGGAGGCAGCCATCTTTGAACGTCATCGCGCCTTTTTACCATATAAGGCATATTGACACAATGTATTTTAAAGCAAAGACAATCACTGCAAATTGATTAAAAAATAAATATACAGTTGTAAAATGTATAAACTGTAGTATTATGTTTCATTTGCTGCGATTTCTTTTTTCTTTTAAAGACATTTTGTCAATATACATAAATGGCAAAAAGGCGCGATGACGTCATCGTTCAAAGATGGCCGCCGCCATTTATGTTTCTTTTCAAATTTCCAATAGGTCATATCTCTTTATTTTCATGGCATTTTGATAATTCTTTCAGATTTTTGGAATTGTTTTAGAGCCCTTTAAAATAAACCTTGTTTGAAACTAGTGCATCAACCCCTTTAAACAAGGGAGCTATGATCAGACAAAATATGGATAATGGACATATATAAATAAAATAAATAGATTTTTTTTAACTTACTAGAGAGTGTTTTGATAGTTCACACACCCTTGACCCATGCCCACAGCTGGTACACTTTTTCGATGGCCTGGCTATTTAATGTTAATTATTTTAAAAACAAGAGGCAAGTTTGGTAAAGATCAAATGAAAAATGAAGGCCCTATCGTATTAACGAGGCAAAATATAGCACTTTTAATGAAATCAAGGGCCATAACTCCACTGTTTCTGGTCCGATCTGGCTGTTTTTCTAACTTGTCTGAGTTTCCATTGGTACTAACAATCTGCTAAAGTTTGGTAAAGACCGGATGAAAATTGAAGGCCCTATCATCTTAACGTGGCAAAATATAGCATTTTTAAACTAATTCAAGGGCCACAATTCTGCTGTTACTGGTCCGATCTGGCTGGTTTTTGAACTAGTCCGAGCTTTCATTGATATTAACAATGTTGGTAAACATCCGATGAAAAATGAAGGTCCTATCGTCTTAACGAGCCAACAAATAGCATGTTTAACTAAATCAAGGACCATAACTCCGCTGTTAGTGGTCCGATCTGGCTGGTTTTCGAACTTCTCCGAGCTTTCATTGATATTAACAACCTGCTAAAGTTTGGTAAAGATCGGAAGAAAAGTGAAGGCCCTATCGTCTTAACGAGACAAAAGTTAACGACGGATGACGGACGATGGACAACTCGGCATTCCATAACCTCTGCTGGCCTTCGGCCAGTAGAGCTCAAAAAACAACCTTTGGTGAACCCCATAATCTTCCTTGGGCATATATTTAAGTATCTGCTTTGTTCTTGTCATTTCTTGAAAGATGGTAACGTTAAAATAATCTCCTTAGAATAATTATAATTAATGAATAAATAAAATAATCTACCTAGAAACGTTCGCCAAAAGGCCTTGTGCCATAGGGCGAGCAAAAATAAAACTTGTAGTAGTAGCAGGAAATCATTTACTGTATAGACATCGACCAGTGCACATCGTACCTATACACAGGTAACAGTAATGTTTACAGATTTTTTTTTTAGCCTCTTTCGGGGCTCGAATACACGACCTTCTGATTTCAAGTCCGGTGCTCTATCCACTGAACTACAACGCTTCTTGAGAAGTAGGATACTAACTACCATTTATTATGAGGCAAAAAAACTTAAAATATTTGAACGCAACTAAAGATGGATCAATACATATGTAGTCCATATTGTCGCACGTGTAAATTAACATTGTCTGGTGTAATACTGTATGTTATCAATATGAAACTAATACTTCGCCTCACAACAACCATATCTCGACTTGTTATTTAGCGCTTGATGAGTTTGTGTGCGCGCGTTTGTTATTACGTAATGCCTATTTAGTGTTAAAAATGCTACACTATACCAATAAACAGCAGTGGTCTGGTGGTTCAGCGTACATCTTTCAAAACTTACAAGTACAAGGCTGTGGTTAAAATCCTGTTCCGGGCAACTATTTTTTTATCACATATATTCTGGAGCCGTATATTTATCGATGTTACCTGTACGGAGGCTAAATAATGTGAAATTTTACGCATCGATTTTTGCTTTTGGGGTGTTCGTCGATTTGAAACTACTTCAAACGTGACTCATTCATAAGTTAAAATAGGGACTGTACAGCTTTAAAATTTACAGTTGGCGTGTATGAGAACATAAGCTACTAAAAGCATATTGTATATAGAAATTGATAATTAAGTTACTTTGTTTGAAATAAAAAGAAAATTGTATATGTAAGTATTTTACAACAGAAGAGAACAGAACAGAACATATTCTTTATTTACACTCAGGTTACAAGCATGTGATATACAACATGGGTAACAACATGAGCAATATGTAGTATACAATATAAATTAACAGTGGGCATTAGTATGATGGCTGATTTCTGCCATGTCGTCTTGTCGTGGTCTTGGCGGGTTGCCAAGACGCCACGCAAAAAGACGACAAACCAGCATTTTGTCATCTTGTCGGGCGACAAAACGACGGATTTCACACACCAAGACGACATTTGAAAGGTGCCAAGACAACAAATAAGTGTGGCCCGCTGTCGTCCTTTCGCTTGGCGACTTGTCGTCTTGGCGTTTTATTTTTGTCATTCTGCTGTATTTGTCGTCTTGTCGTTTTGTCGGTCTGGCAGGTGCAAAGACGACAAATACAGCATTTTGTCGTCTTTTCGTTTTGTCGTTCTTGTGGGCGCCAAGACGACAAGATGACAAATACAGCCTTTTGTCGTCTTTTCGTTTTGTCATTCTGGCGGGCTCCAAGATGACAAGACGACAGAACCAGTTATTTCCAGTTATAAATGGGATTTTTTTTATCGATTTATTTATTGTTATTATTTTATTTTTTTTTTTCCTTTTTTGCTTTTCTATTTTTTTTTTTTTCACCATATATTTCTAAAGTTAATACTATGTATATGTATTGTATTTGACTAGTACAGTTTCAAGGGAATAAAAAATGCAAATATTTAGATAAATAAATAAGGGTTATTTCCCTTGGTCCAATAATCGGTCTGAGGGTGTCTCGCCAACCGCGGCAAACCGCATATAAAATATTTCATTAAATGTGTGCTTAAATTATGTCCATCAAAGACAAAACTTCATATGACCAAGTATCAAACAAATAAAAGCGAAGTAATAATCAGAAGTTAGGTTACTGAGGTTAAGTGGTTTAACCAGGGTGTAGTTGTGGGAAAGTAATGCAAAATATGACCTTGACCTTGGTATTTTTTGTCATTCAGCGATGTCCACCAATGCAAACAATACATATGACCAAGTATCAAAGACATAAAGTCAGGCAATCATAAAGACAACTGAGGTTAAGTTACCTAACCAATGTTGTTACCTAAGTAAGGTTAAGTTTGGGGGAACCAAATGCCAATGTCCACCAATGCCAACTAGAGCTGTCGCATTTTAAGGGCGACAAATATACCCTTACTACCAGCCCCCCCCCCCCACACCCCACCCCCACAATACCCCATTCTACTGTTTGAGTAAAGATTGAGTGGAATGGGATTTTCATAATCAGGTAATGGTGGCCTTGACCTTTGACCTACTGACCTCAAAACCAATAAGGGGTCATCCTCTTACAGTTTACCTATGAAGTTTCATGAGATTTGCTTCAGGGGGAGAGGAGTTATGGAGAGACAATATTTTTCATTATCAGGTCATGGTGACCTTGACCTTTAACCTACTGACCTCAAAATCAATATTGGTTATCCTCTCATCACAGGAAGTCCATGCCTGAAGTTTTATGAGATTTGCTTCTGGGGAAGATGAATTATAGAGCGGACAATGTTGCGTCTACAGACAGACAGACGGACAGGATGAAACCAGTATACCCCCCTAAACTTCGTTTAGCTTGGGTATAACAATACATATGACCAAGTATCAAAGACATAAAGTGAAACAATCACATACAGTTAACTGAGGTTAAGTTACTTAACCAAGGTTAGGTTTGAGGAAAATAACGCAAACTATGACCTTGACTTTGGTATTTTTTGTCATTCAGTGATGTCCGCCAATGCCAACAATACATATAATCAAGTATCAAACAAAGAAATTTAAGTTATCAGAAAAAGTTAACTGAGGTTAACTTACCTAATCAAACTGATATTTAGCGTAAATGACGCAAAACGTGACCTTGACCTTGGTATTTTTTGTCGTTCAGCGATGTCCACCAATGCCAACCATACGTATGACCAAGTATCAAAGACATAAAGTTAGGCAATCACATAAAGTTAACTGAGATTAATTTACATAACGAAGGTTAAGTTACCTAACCAAGGTTAAGTTTGCGGAAAGTAAGCAAAATATGACCTTGGTAATTTTTGTCGTTCGGTGATGTCCACCAGTGCCAAAAATACATATGACCAAGCATCAAACAAAGAAAATGAGGCAATCACATACAATTAACTGAGGTTAAGTTACCTAACTAAGGTTAAGTTTTGGGAAAATAACACAAAATATGATCTTGACCTTGGTAATTTTGGCATTACGTGATGTCCCTTGACCTAACAAAGCATGTGACAAAGTTTCAGAAAAATTCGAGCCTCGGTTGTTGAGTTATAGTTGTTTTAAAGTGTGGCCGCCGCCGGAAAAGTGACTGCTATGTCTCGCTACCCACTCTCGTGGGGGAGACAAAAATAGTGTTCACGGATTTTCCGTGTTGCGTGAAGTCAATGAGTATACAGTAATCGGGATAGTTTTGTCATAATTTCTCACGTGGGGATTTGTTAATCGGACAGAGGATTTTGTGTACGTGTGTGTTTAGGTCATTTTCTCACAAACTGTATGTGATAGACCTTTCAAACTTTGCTTATAGTTGTATCTTGGGTGGTACATCGCAGCGTGATAAAGGAAATGTGGAAGTGAACCAAGAAAAGGGCAGTTAACTTAATAATTGTTACGTTCAACTTTTGCGTTTAGGTCACTTTTTCACAAACTGTATTGCTAGACCTTTCAAACTTTGCTTATAGTTGTTTCTTGGGTGGTAGTGGTACATCACAATACATCACAAAACGACCGATTTCAAGGGCCAAGACGACAAATAAATATGGCCCGTTGTCGTCTTTTCGCGTGGCGACGTCTTGGCGCTTTATTTTTGTCGTTCTGTCATCTTGTCGTCTTGGCGCCCGCCAGAACGACAAAACGAAAAGACGACAAAAGGCTTTTTTTGTCATCTTGTCGTCTTGGCGCCCGCCATAACGACAAAACGAAAAGACGACAAAATGCTGTATTTGTCGTCTTGTCGTCTTTTCGCCTTCAGATAGACATGAGCACTGTAATTAATTAGAGCCGAAGTGTCCGAGCAAAGTTGTGTATTTTTACATCCAAATCATGTTTTAAAAGTATTTAGATACCTCTGCAAATGATATTGGCCCAACTATTTTCCACATATGGTTTGATGTTGGTCCAACTTAACATTATTGCCACAAATCATTGGCCCAACAATAAACCAACATAGTAGGCTAACGCGGAAACGATGAGCAGAATCATATGGGCCCAACGTAAAAGACCAACATCGGGCCAACAGTGTTCCATGATATTGGCCCAACTATTTTCCACCATGAAATCACAGTTGGCTTGATGTTGGCCCAACTTAACATTATTGCCACAAATCATTGGCCCAACAATAAACCAATATATTGGGCCAACGTGGAAACGATGAGCAGAATCAAATGGGCCCAACGTAAAATACCAACATCGGGCCAACAGTGTTCCATGATATTGGCCCAACTATTTTCCACAGTTGGTTTGATGTTGGCCGTACTTAACAGTATTGCCACAAATCATTGGCCCAACAATAGACCAACATGTTGGGCCAACGTGGAAACGATGAGCAGAATCAAATAGGCCCAACGTAAAAGACCAATGCAGGGCCAACGAAAGTGATGCTATTGGTTTGATGTTGACCCAACATATGCATGCTATCTGGGGCTATGCACGGACTTCGTTTAGTTAGTTAAACACACTTCCTATGTTTTACAGATGCTCATACTACCCGAGACCGAACAATACCGTTCACGTGCAGCTTTCCTTTCAATAGAAAAGATGCTTCACTTCATGTAATGGTTTGCTGTAGAAGTTTTTGGGAGTTTTAATGCTTTGGCTCTATTTAATTACAGTGCGCATGTCTACCGGAAGGCGAAAAAACGACTAGACGACAAATACAGCATTTTGTCGTCTTTTCGTTTTGTCGTTCTGGCGGGTGTCAAGACGACAAGAGACACACATACAGCCTTTTGTCGTGTTTTCGTTTTGTCGTTCTGGCGGGCTCCAAGACGACCATACGACAGAACCGACACAAATAAAGCGACAAGACGACAAAGGGCCACATTTATTTGTCGTCTTGGCGCCTTTCAAATGTCGTCTTGGCGCGTGAAATCCGTCGTTTTGTCGTCTTGGCGGAGATATGTTTAGGGCGTCGGTGTGGTATGAGTTCTATGGAAATTCTGTGGAAATTGTCCTATCTTATACGAGTATATTGTATGGCAAAGTAGATAGGACAATAACAGAACAGCTACTTTTGTCAATACTAGACAATAACAGAAAATCTTTGTCAGTACTGGACAATAACAAAAAGTTATCTGCTATGTCCTGCGCTACGAATGGCTTGTGTAATGTGTACTGTACCAAAACAGTAAAATAAAAAATATATATTCAAACGTAATGTAGATGAGAAAATACTAATGGTAATTATTTAATAGTCTACAGTATAGTGTACATAAATAGAATAACAATTAATGTTTTTGCAAAATGAAAACAACAACAACAAACAACGTGCAAAAGTGCCAGCTATAATCATTTTACAAATATAACATTATTATTTGGCTTAATTCTTATTCGCATGCTCTACATTCTACATTATATGGGAATGGAAGAACTGATCACAGTAAAATCCGTGGTCACATATCCTGCTAAATGACTTAGAGAGTAGGTAGAAAGTATTTCTCTATTTATGTTTTGAAAGTACCTCAAGACATGCCTTAAGTACGAGACAATTTTTTTGAGGAGTGTACTGGTTAAATTTTATAATGTTGGACCTTTGATAATAATAACTCGGAATAAGTTGTTTCCTTTTCTGAATAAAAAACTGACAGGACATAAGCTAGTGGAATTTATCACCGATGTCTCTTTGGCAAAAGGTGCAACGACGTTCGGATAATTCACAATACAAGTTTGCCCATCTGCCTGTTTGTGGTTTGCGGTTCTGAACTTGAACATAATTAAGGCTAGGTTTCTTGGTAAGTTTTTTTTATGTAGTATTCTAGTCCGGTATTTTCTTTAAACAGGCTATAATTGTTAGATGAGTGAGATATACACGATTGCCAAGTTTGAATAAACTGATTTATCAACGCATCTTTAATTAGTGCGTATTTTTACTTTGTAAATCTTTCTGGAATACCCATATATATGAGTAAAACAGTATACAGTCGTTAAATACATTAATGATAGTATGCATCCATTTAAAACAATGTGAAGATGAATGCCTCGTCATTGACGATAATTTGGTAGATATACCTAGTTTAAGCTTAGTCCAAAAGGAAATGATTCTTGATTTAATAGTTATTTCGACGGGGTAACGTCCTAACTCGGCATATAACATATATTTAGGTGTACTTTTTATTAAATGGGTTATTCTTCTTCGGAAGTCTACGTGCACTTTGTCTATAGAATCTAGGTTTTCGTAGCCCCATACTTCACTTGCATAGGTTACTATTGGAAGAACAGTGTGATCAAAGAGTTTGAGTTGTAGGTCATTAGGAATATCGAGATTATTGATTCGTTGTAGTATGCATCGCTTTTTTATGCTTTGGTAATGATGTGATTTCTTGCATTTAGAAAACTTCCGGAGCTTGAAAAGTAAACACCGATATATTTATATCTATCTACTACTTTTATAGATTTATAACCGAGATGAAACTGGAAATTAGATTTTTTACGCGATCCGAAGATTCTCTGAGTAGTAGCAGCGCTTTGACCCCACAACTGCGCACGCGCAGGAAATGACAGGAAGTGACGTAATCAGATGATGAAATATTGCGAAATGGTTTAGATACGATTTTGTGAAATAGCCATGTTTCTGCCGATTGTGAAATGTTTCTATTTTAAGGACATGACATGAACAGGCACGTTTTAAGGCGTTTGCGAAATAATACTATAAAATGACTAGACAGACGAATTTCTGAACGAGGTAATTCTACTCCCAGTTTCAGTGATCCTTTATCATAAAAAAAATTCTTCAATAACAGTACGGCATGCTATTAAGCAAATTAGGCTAAGTAGGAGTGGCTTATTCAGTGTGTACAGTTTCTCAATAAACACAGGTGATATATGACTTCAGTGTATTTGTCTAACAGACGGAGAATACGAGTGATGTTAATGTTTTCCTATGACAAGTACATCGAATTTCTTGTTATACAGTTTTAGGGTAAACTGATTTAAACTCGTATAACTTTTATTAATATAGGAAAGAATTCTCAAAAACAAAAATGTTCTGCGAGTAACTGATGAATGTATTATTGCTGTATGTAGTGAACTTGTCGAGTTTGATAATTGTTGGAGCAGTTTGTTCGGCAGTCTTTCATAAAAGTGGACTTTTCTACTTCTTTGATTCTCATTCGCATGGACAAAATGCCCTGTCTGCTCCTGATGTCTCGTCAATATTAATAGCTTTCTAAGTTATTGATGATCTGGTGACTTTATATGTATGCTTTTATTCTAGACTCAACATCGATTTCTCTTCACAGTTTGATTTTATACCAATTGATCTGGAAAAGCCATCAATAGCTTATGACTTGATACCAACTGTATATTCTGATCCAACAAATCTCTTAAATAATTACTTCCAAGACCAAGAAACTAAAGCCTTAAGAAAGCGTGCTGCTGATCTTGACAGGCATTCAAACAAAGATAAAAAGACTAGATGCTTTAATTAGAGCAAAAGAAAAGAATCGAGAGATAGAAAGTAAACGAAAAATAAGGCAAGATCCTTTAATTAGAGCAAAAGAAGAGAATCAAGATCTAGAGAGTAAACGGAAAGCCAATGGTGGTCCAGTGGCGTTCAATCCTGGCCAAACTCGATATTTTTTCTTTTTGTGATTTTCTACATTTTAGTGCATTTCTTATATAATATTTTCAGTTTAAAGCAAGAGATTTATTGATTATTTATAGATTTAAGTTATGTATATGCAAAGTATGTACATTTCCATCATCGGTGTGCCTCAGAGTAGCTAGGGCCTGATGAATAAAATATTTTGGTATCTCAGTGTTTATGCTTTTAAAGGAAGCATTCATTCACGAGACAAGTTTTCTCAGAAGATACATGACCCCCACTTTTTGGCAGAATATGCCATTGTGATGAGAATGTAAGTTACTCCTTTTTTAAAACAAGAGTTGCGCGCAACATGGTATCTCTCCTTAAGTGACGTGGCCAACAAACATGTTTCAAATGACCTTCATCTTGATAAAATCGAGGGTTTATGCAACATCAAATATCTTTGTCTGCATTCAAAAGGGTAGCGTTCATAGTTTTCCATAAAAGGAGCTAAATGCAAATATTGATGAATGGACAGACATTACCATTCCATAGACCAGATTCGGTCAAATATATAGACGTGTGTCCTTCATTATGCTAAATATAGGCTTTACTTATAGACAGTGTTCCCTTTAAAAAGGTAATTTCAATTCGAACATGTTTAGCCTGCAAAAACATCTACTATTATAATTGGGAAGTATCATGTTACACAGAGGCTGTTGGTTTTTGCCCTCACAAATTGACATTTTAATCTAAGTATTTTAATTTGCACAGCTTATCAGTGGCTGTCAAGTGAAAAGTGTTCTGTATAATTGCTTCAATTACCAGCTTGTCAGCTTTCTGCATATTATAATTAATGTAATGTTCACTGCTACTATGGGTGTTTCAGTGGCTGGACGTTATTAAAATAACAAGAATTCTATCCAGTGAGTTTATATATGAATTGAATTAAATGTTGTTTAACGGCTCATCAACACAGTATAGGTTATTTAGAGCCGCCCCAGAGAGAGGGGAATGATACATAGGAATCCGGGAACCGTGTCCTACTCTTATTATTAAATAGATTCCTATGGTTCTTTAACGTCCCCGTAGGATAGACCGATACACGGGACTGCCCGGTTTACTAATTTGGAGATCATGTATACGTATTTTGAAATTTGGAGATAGTACATGTATTTAAGAGACCACTGACCTTGACACTGGGTTAGTTTGAGGCTGAACCCATGGGCTCCAACCCATGGTCAGTTGGAGAGCTGGAAGTTATTGGCATTAGGAAGGACAATGCCAAGGTGGTTATATATGAATTTTGAACACTCTGCTCCAAAGAACAAAACAGTTTTAAAAATTTAACGCACTTTAACACTTTTTTTTGGTGACGGTACATGTATTTAAGTGACCTTGACTCCGACCCATGGTCAGTTGGAGAGCTGGAAGTTATTGGTATTTAGAAGGACAATGACAATCAGATTATATATGAAATTTGAACACACTGCTCCAAAGAACAAAAAAGTTATAAGAATTTAACGCACGTTAACATATTTTTTCGGGAGACGGTACATGTATTTAAGAGGCAACTGACCTTGACACAGGGTCGTTGGACGGTGATACGTACTGTAATAAGAAGATCAATAATCTGTGATGTTATATATGAAATTTGAACACTCTAATCCAAAGGACTACAAAGTTATAAGAACTTTAACGCAAACCTTAACCAAAATATTAACCAAAACCTTAACGCTAACATATTGCATTGTAACTTTCTTGTCCTTGGGAGTAGAATGTTCAAATTGTATATATGACCTCCTGGTCATTGTCCTTACTAATGCCTATAACTTTCAGCTCTCCAATTGACCCTGGGTCGATGTCAAGGTCACTTAAATAAATGTACCGTCAATATTTGCGTTAACATTTGGTGACGGTACATGTATTTAAGTGACGTTGACTCGGACCCAGGGTCAGTTGGAGGGCTGGAACAATGGCCAGGAGGTTTTACAGACACACTGATGAGTATGATGATGAGTATGATGATTTTACAGACACATTGATGAATATGATGATGAGTATGATGATTTTACAGACACATTGATGAGTATGGAGATGAGTATGATGGCTTTACAGACACAGTGATGACTATGGTGATGAGTATGATGATTTTACAGACACATTGATGAATATGGTGATGATTATGATGATTTTACAGACACATTGATGAATATGGTGATGAGTATGATGATTTTACAGACACAGTGATGAGTGTGATGATGATGAGTATGATGATTTTACAGACACATTGATGAATATGGTGATGAGTATGATGATTTTACAGACACATTGATGAATATGATGATGATTATGATGATTTTAAAGACACATTGATGAATATGATGATGAGTATGATGATTTTACAGACACATTGATGAATATGATGATGATTATGATGATTTTACAGACACATTGATGAATATGATGATGAGTATGATGATTTTACAGACACATTGATGAATATGATGATGATTATGATGATTTTACAGACACATTGATGAATATGATAATGAGTATGATGATTTTACAGACACATTGATGAATATGATGATGAATATGTTGGTTTTACAGACACATTGATGAATATGGTGATGAGTATGATGGTTTTACAGACAAATTAATCAATATGGTGATGAGTATGTTGATTTTACAGACACATTGATGAATATGATGTTGATTATGATGATTTTATAGACACATTGGTGAATATGATGATGAGTATCATGATTTTACAGACACATTGATGAATATGATGATGAGTATGTTGGTTTTACAGACACATTGATGAATATGGTGATGAGTATGATGGTTTTACAGACGAATTGATGGATATTATGATGAGTATGATGATTTTACAGACACATTGATGAGTATGGTGATGATTATGATGATTTTACAGACACATTGATGAATATGGTGATGAGTATGATGATTTTACAGACACATTGATGAATATGATGATGATTATGATGATTTTACAGACACATTGATGAATATGATGATGAGTATGATGATTTTACAGACACATTGATGAATATGATGATGAGTATGTCGGTTTTACAGACACATTGATGAATATGGTGATGAGTATGATGATTTTACAGACACATTGATAAATATGATGATGATTATGATGATTTTACAGACACATTGATGAATATGGTGATGAGTATGATGATTTGACAGACACATTGATGAATATTATGATGAGTATGATGATTTTACAGACACATTGATGAATATGGTGATGAGTATGATGATTTTACAGACACATTGATGAATATGGTGATGAGTATGACGATTTTACAGACACATTGATAAATATGATAATGATTATGATGATTTTGCAGACACATTGATGAATATGGTGATGAGTATGATGATTTTACAAACACATCGATGAGTATGATGATGAGTATGACGACTTTACAGACACATTGATGAATATGATGATGAGTATGATGATTTTACAGACACATTGATGAGTATGATGATGATTATGATGATTTTACAGACACATTGATGAATATGGAGATGATTATGATGATTTTACACATTGATGAGTATGATGATGAGTATGATGATGAGTATGATGATGAGTATGATTATTTTACAGACACAGTGATGAGTATGATGATGATTATGATGATTTTACAGACACAGTGATGAGTATGATGATGATTATGATGATTCTACAGAAACATTGATGAATATGGAGATGAGTATGATGATTTTACACATGATGAATATGATGATGAGTATGATGATTTTACAGACACATTGATGAATATGATGATGAGTATGATGATTTACAGACACATTGATGAGCATGATGATGATTATGATGATTTTACAGACACATTGATGAATACGGATATGAGTATGATGATTTTACACATTGATGAATATGATGATGAGTATGATGAATTTACAGACAAACTGAGGAATATGATGATGAGTATGATGGTTTTACAGACACATTGATGAGTATGATGATGAGTATGATGATTTTACAGACACATTGATAAATATGATGATGAGTATGATGATTTTACAGAAACATTGATGAATATGGAGATGAGTATGATGATTTTACACATTGATGAATATGATGATGAGTATGATGATTTTACAGACACATTGATGAATATGATGATGAGTATGATGATTTACAGACACATTGATGAGCATGATGATGAGTACGATGATTTTACAGACACATTGATGAATATGATGATGCGTATGATGAGTTTACAGACAAACTGATGAATATGATAATGAGTATGATGGTTTTACAGACACATTGATGAGTATGATGATGAGTTCGATGGATTTACAGACATATTGATGAGTATGATGATGAGTATGATGATTTTACAGACACATTGATGAATATGATGATGAGTATGATAATTTTACAGACACATTGCTGAGTATGATGACGAGTATGATGATTTGACAGACACATTGATGAATATGATGATGAGTATGATGATTTTATAGACACATTGATGAGTATGATGATGAGTATGATGATTTTACAGACACATTGATGAGTATGATGATGAGTATGATGATTTTACAGACACAGTGATGAGTATGATAATGGGTATGATGGTTATACAGACATATTGATGAATATGATGATGAGTATGATGATTTTACAGACAAATTGATGAGTATGATGATGAGTATGGCGGTTTTACAGACACATTGATGAATATGATGATGATTATGATGATTTTACAGACACATTGATGAATATGATGATGAGTATGATGATTTTACAGACACATTGATGAGTATGATGATGAGTTTGAAGGTTTTACAAACACATTGATGAATATGATGATGAGTATGATGAGTATGAGGATTTTATAGACACATTGATGAGTATGATGATGATTATAATGATTTTACAGAGACATTGATGAATATGGTGATGAGTATGTTGGTTTTACAGACACATTGATGAATATGGTAATGAGTATGATGGTTTTACAGACACATTGATGATT
Source organism: Cyrtodaria siliqua (assembly GCA_037043455.1). Lineage (NCBI taxonomy): Eukaryota > Metazoa > Mollusca > Bivalvia > Adapedonta > Hiatellidae > Cyrtodaria > Cyrtodaria siliqua. The sequence goes on along the minus strand of JAWPHD010003708.1, from coordinate 52,705 downwards.
ATTATGATGAGTATGATGATTTTACAGACACATTGATGAATATGGTGATGAGCATGATGATTTTACAGACACATTGATAAATATGATGATGATTATGATGATCTTACAGACACATTGATGAATATGGTGATGAGTATGATGATTTTACAGACACATTGATGAATATGATGATGAGTATGATGATTCTACAGACAAATTGATGAATATTGTGATGAGTATGATGATTTTACAGACACATTGATGAGTATGATGAGGAGTATGATGATTTTACAGACACATTGATGTATATGATGATGATTATGATGGTTTTTACAGTCATATTGATGAATATGGTGATGATTATGATGATTTTACAGACAAATTGATGAATATGGTGATGAGTATGATGATTTTAAATACACATTGATGAATATGATGATGATTATGATGATTTTACAGACACAGTGATGAATATGGTGATGAGTATTAAGATTTCACAGACACAGTGATGAGTATGATGATGATTATGATGATTTTACAGACACATTGATGAATATGGAGATGAGTATGATGATTTTACACATTGATGAATATGATGATGAGTATGATGATTTAACAAACACATTGATGAATATGATGATGAGTATGATGATTTACAGATACATTGATGAGCATGATGATGAGTACGATGATTTTAGAGACACATTGATGAATATGATGATGAGTATGATGATTTTACAGAAACATTGATGAATATGGAGATGAGTATGATGATTTTACACATTGATGAATATGATGATGAGTATGATGATTTTACAGAAACATTGATGAATATGATGATGAGTATGATGATTTTACAGAAACATTGATGAATATGGAGATGAGTATGATGATTTTACACATTGATGAATATGATGATGAGTATGATGATTTTACAGACACATTGATAAGCATGATGATGAGTACGATGATTTTACAGACACATTGATGAATATGATGATGAGTATGATGAGTTTACAGACAAATTGATGAATATGATGATGAGTGTGATGGTTTTACAGACACATTGATGAGTATGATGATGAGTATGATGATTTTACAGACACATTGATGAATATGATGATGATTATGATAATTTTACAGACACATTGCTGAGTATGATGATAAGTATGATGATGTTACAGACACATTGATGAATATGATGATGAGTATGATGATTTTACAGACACATTGATGAGTATGATGATGAGTATGATGATATTACAGACACATTGATAAGTATGATGATGAGTATGATGATTTTACAGACACAGTGATGAGTATGATGATGAGTATGATGGTTATACAGACATATTGATGAATATGATGATGAGTATGATGATTTTACAGACACATTGATGAGTATGATGATGAGTATGATGTTTTTACAGACACATTGATGAGTATGATGATGAGTATGGTGGTTTTACAGACACATTGATGAATATGATGATGAGTATGATGATTTTACAGAAACATTGATGAATATGATGATGAGTATGATGATTTTACAGACACATTGATGAGTATGATGATGAGTTTGAAGGTTTGACCGACACATTGATGAATATGGTGATGAGTATGATGGTTTTACAAACACATTGATGAGTATAATGATGAGTATGATGATTTTATAGACACATTGATGAGTAAGATAATGATTATAATGATTTTACAGACACATTGATGAATATGGTGATGAGTATGTTGGTTTTACAGACACACTGATGAATATGGTGATGAGTATGATGGTTTTACAGACACATTGATGAATATGATGATGAGTATGATGATTTTACAGAAACATTGATGAATATGGAGATGAGTATGATGATTTTACACATTGATGAATATGATGATGAGTATGAGGATGTTACAGACACATTGATGAATATGATGATGAGTATGATGATTTTACAGAAACATTGATGAATATGGAGATGAGTATGATGATTTGACACATTGATGAATATGATGATGAGTATGATGATTTTACAGACACATTGATGAATATGATGATGAGTATGATGATTTTACAGAAACATTGATGAATATGGAGATGAGTATGATGATTTTACACACTGTTGAATATGATGATGAGTATGATGATTTTACAGACACATTGATAAGCATGATGATGAGTACGATGATTTTACAGACACATTGATGAATATGATGATGAGTATGATGAGTTTACAGACAAATTGATGAATATGATGATGAGTGTGATGGTTTTACAGACACATTGATGAGTATGATGATGAGTATGATGATTTTACAGACACAATGATGAGTATGATGATGAGTATGATGATTTTACAGACACATTGATGAATATGATGATGATTATGATAATTTTACAGACACCTTGCTGAGTATGATGATAAGTATGATGATTTTACACACACATTGATGAATATGATGATGAGTATGATGATTTTACAGACACATTGATGAGTATGATGATGAGTATGATGATTTTACAGACACATTGATAAGTATGATGATGAGTATGATGATTTTACAGACACAGTGATGAGTATGATGATGAGTATGATGGTTATACAGACATATTGATGAATATGATGATGAGTATGATGATTTTACAGACACATTGATGAGTATGATGATGAGTATGATGTTTTTACAGACAAATTGATGAGTATGATGATGAGTATGATGGTTTTACAGACACATTGATGAATATGATGATGAGTATGATGTTTTTACAGACAAATTGATGAGTATGATGATGAGTATGATGGTTTTACAGACACATTGATGAATATGATGATGAGTATGATGATTTTACAGAAACATTGATGAATATGATGATGAGTATGATGATTTTACAGACACATTGATGAGTATGATGATGAGTTTGAAGGTTTGACAGACACATTGATGAATATGGTGATGAGTATGATGGTTTTACAAACACATTGATGAGTATAATGATGAGTATAATGATTTTATAGACACATTGATGAGTATGATGATGATTATAATTATTTTACAGACACATTGATAAGCATGATGATGAGTACGATGATTTTACAGACACATTGATGAATATGATGACGAGTATGATGATTTTACAGACACATTGATGAGTATGATGATGAGTATGATGATTTTACATACACATTGATCAATATGATTATGAGTATGATGATTTTACAGACACATTGATGAATATGGAGATGAGTATGATGATTTTACAGACACATTGATGAATATGGAGATGAGTATGATGATTTTACACATTGATGAATATGATGATGAGTATGATGATTTTACAGACACATTGATGAATATGAAGATGAGTATGATGATTTTACAGACACATTGATGAATATGATGAGTATGATGAGTTTACAGACAAATTGATGAATATGATGATGAGTATGATGGTTTTACAGTCACATTGATGAGTATGATGATGAGTATGATGATTTTACAGACACATTGATGAATATGATGATGAGTATGATGATTTTACAGACACATTGATGAGTATGATGATGAGTATGATGATTTTACAGACACAGTGATGAGTATGATGATGAGTATGATGGTTATACAGACATATTGATGAATATGATGATGAGTATGATGATTTTACAGACACATTGATGAATATGATGAGGAGTATGATGTTTTTACAGACAAATTGATGAGTATGATGATGAGTATGGTGGTTTTACAGAAACATTGATGAATATGGAGATGAGTATGATGATTTTACAGACACATTGATGAGTATGATGATGAGTATGATGATTTTACAGACACATTGATAAGTATGATGATGAGTATGATGATTTTACAGACACAGTGATGAGTATGATGATGAGTATGATGGTTATACAGACATATTGATGAATATGAAGATGGGTATGATGATTTTACAGACACATTGATGAGTATGATGATGAGTATGATGTTTTTACAGACAAATTGATGAGTATGATGATGAGTATGGTGGTTTTACAGACACATTGATGAATATGATGATGAGTATGATGATTTTACAGAAACATTGATGAATATGATGATGAGTATGATGATTTTACAGACACATTGATGAGTATGATGATGAGTTTGAAGGTTTGACAGACACATTGATGAATATGGTGATGAGTATGATGGTTTTACAAACACATTGATGAGTATAATGATGAGTATGATGATTTTATAGACACATTGATGAGTATGATGATGATTATAATGATTTTACAGACACATTGATGAATATGGTGATGAGTATGTTGGTTTTACAGACACATTGATGAATATGGTGATGAGAAATGATGGTTTTACAGACATATTGATGAATATTATGATGAGTATGATGATTTTACAGACACATTGATGAATATGGAGATGAGTATGATGATTTTACACATTGATGAATATGATGATGAGTATGATGATTTTACAGACACACTGATGAAAAATGATGATGAGTATTATGATTTACAGACACATTGATAAGCATGATGATGAGTACGATGATTTTACAGACACACTGATGAATATGATGTTGAGTATGATGAGTTTACAAACAAATTCATGAATATGATGATGAGTATGATGGTTTTACAGACACATGATGAGTATGATGATGAGTATGATGATTTTACAAACACATTGATGAATATGGAGATGAGTATGATGATTTTACACATTGATGAATATGATGATGAGTATGATGATTTTACAGACACATTGGTGAATATGAAGATGAGTATGATGATTTTACAGACACATTGATGAATATGATGATGAGTATGATGAGTTTACAGACAAATTGATGAATATGATGATGAGTATGATGGTTTTACAGACACATTGATGAGTATGATGATGAGTATGATGATTTTACACACACAATGATGAATATGATGATGAGTATGATGATTTTACAGACACATTGAAGAGTATGATGATGAGTATGATGATTTTACAGACACATTGATGAGTATGATGATGAGTATGATGATTTTACAAACACATTGATGAATATGGAGATGAGTATGATGATTTTACACATTGATGAATATGATGATGAGTATGACGATTTTACAGACACATGATGAGTATGATGATGAGTATGATGATTTTACAAACACATTGATGAATATGGAGATGAGTATGATGATTTTACACATTGATGAATATGATGATGAGTATGATGATTTTACAGACACACTGATGAAAAATGATGATGAGTATTATGATTTACAGACACATTGATAAGCATGATGATGAGTACGATGATTTTACAGACACACTGATGAATATGATGTTGAGTATGATGAGTTTACAAACAAATTCATGAATATGATGGTGAGTATGATGGTTTTACAGACACATTGATGAGTATGATGATGAGTATGATGACTTTACAGTCACATTGATGAATATGATGATGATTATGATAATTTTACAGACACATTGCTGAGTATGATGATAAGTATGATGATTTTACAGACACATTGATGAATATGATGATGAGTATGATGATTTTACATACACATTGATGAATATGATGATGAGTATGATGATTTTACAGACACAGTGATGAATATGGTGATGAGTATTAAGATTTCACAGACACAGTGATGAGTATGATGATGAGTATGATGATTTTACAGACACATTGATGAATATGGAGATGAGTATGATGATTTTACAGACACATTGATGAATATGGAGATGAGTATGATGATTTTACACATTGATGAATATGATGATGAGTATGATGATTTTACAGACACATTGGTGAATATGAAGATGAGTATGATGATTTTACAGACACATTGATGAATATGATGATGAGTATGATGAGTTTACAGACAAATTGATGAATATGATGATGAGTATGATGGTTTTACAGACACATTGATGAGTATGATGATGAGTATGATGATTTTACACACACATTGATGAATATGATGATGAGTATGATGATTTTACAGACACATTGAAGAGTATGATGATGAGTATGATGATTTTACAGACACATTGATGAGTATGATGATAAGTATGATGATTTTACAGACACAGTGATGAGTATGATGATGAGTATGATGGTTATACAGACATATTGATGAATATGATGATGAGTATGATGATTTTACAGACACATTGATGAGTATGATGATGAGTATGATGTTTTTACAGACAAATTGATGAGTATGATGATGAGTATGGTGGTTTTACAGACACATTGATGAATATGGTGATAAGTATGATGATTTTACAGAAACATTGATGAATATGATGATGAGTATGATGATTGTACAGACACATTGATGAGTATGATGATGAGTTTGAAGATATTACAGACACAATGATGAATATGGTGATGAGTATGTTGGTTTTACAGACACATTGATGAATATGGTGATGAGTATGATGGTTTTACAGACACATTGGTGAATATTATGATGAGTATGATGATTTTACAGACACATTGATGAATATGGTGATGAGCATGATGATTTTACAGACACATTGATGAATATGGTGATGAGTATGACGATTTTACAGACAATACATTGATAAATATGATGATGACTATGATGATCTTACAGACACATTGATGAATATGGTGATGAGTATGATGGTTTTACAGACACATTGATAAATATGGTGATGAGTCTGATGATTTTTCAAACACATTGATGAGTATGATGATGAGTATGACGATTTTACAGACACATTGATGAATATGATGATGAGTATGATGATTCGACAGACACATTGATGAATATGATGATGAGTATGATGATTTTATAGACACATTGATGACTATGATGATGAGTATGATGATTTTACAGACACATTGATGAATCTGATGATGATTATGATGGTTTTTACAGTCATATTGATGAATATGATGATGAGTATGATGATTTTACAGACCAATTGATGAATATGGTGATGAGTATGATGATTTTACATACACATTGATGATATGATGATGATTATGATGATTTTACAGACACAGTGATGAAGATTGTGATGAGTATGAAGACTTCACTGACACATGATGAGTATGATGATGAGTATGATGATTTTACAAACACATTGATGAATATGGAGATGAGTATGATGATTTTAAACATTGATGACTATGATGATGAGTATGATGATTTTACAGACACATTGATTAGTATGATGATGAGTATGATGATTTTACAGACACATTGATGAGTATGATGATTTTACGTACACATTGATAAATATGATGATGATTATGATGATTTTACAGACACAGTGATGAATATGGTGATGAGTATTAAGATTTCACAGACACAGTGATGAGTATGATGATGAGTATGATGATTTTACAGACACATTGATGAATATGGAGATGAGTATGATGATTTTTCAGACACATTGATGAATATGGAGATGAGTAAGATGATTTTACACATTGATGAATATGATGATGAGTATGATGATTTTACAGACACATTGATGAATATGATGATGAGTATGATGATTTACAGACACATTGATAAGCATGATGATGAGTACGATGATTTTACAGACACATTGATGAATATGATGATGAGTATGATGAGTTTACAGACAAATTAATGAATATGATGATGAGTATGATGGTTTTACAGACACACTGATGAGTATGATGATGAGTATGATGATTTTACAGACACATTGATGAATATGATGATGAGTATGATGATTCTACAGACACATTGATGAATATGGTGATGAGTATGATGATTTTACATACACATTGATGAGTATGATGATGAGTATGATGATTTTACAGACACATTGATGAATATGATGATGATTATGATGGTTTTTACAGTCATATTGATGAATATTGTGATGATTATGATGATTTTACAGACACATTGATGATATGATGATGATTATGATGATTTTACAGACACAGTGATGAAGATTGTGATGAGTATGAAGATTTCACAGACACATGATGAGTATGATGATGAGTATGATGATTTTACAGACACATTGATGAATATGGAGATGAGTATGATGATTTTACACATTGATGAATATGATGATGAGTATGATGATTTTACAGACAAATTGATGAATATGGTGATGAGTATGATGATTTTACATACACATTGATGAATATGATGATGATTATGATGATTTTTCAGACACAGTGATGAATATGGTGATGAGTATTAAGATTTCACAGACACAGTGATGAGTATGATGATGAGTATGATGATTTTACAGACACATTGATGAATATGGAGATGAGTATGATGATTTTACACATTGATGAATATGATGATGAGTATGATGATTTTACAGACACATTGATGAATATGATGATGAGTATGATTATTTACAGACACATTGATGAGCATGATGATGAGTACGATGATTTTAGAGACACATTGATGAATATGATGATGAGTATGATGATTTTACAGAAACATTGATGAATATGGAGATGAGTATGATGATTTTACACATTGATGAATATGATGATGAGTATGATGATTTTACAGACACATTGATGAATATGATGATGAGTATGATGATTTCACAGAAACATTGATGAATATGGAGATGAGTATGATGGTTTTACACATTGATGAATATGATGATGAGTATGATGATTTTACAGACACATTGATGAATATGATGATGAGTATGATTATTTACAGACACATTGATGAGCATGATGATGAGTACGATGATTTTAGAGACACATTGATGAATATGATGATGAGTATGATGATTTTACAGAAACATTGATGAATATGGAGATGAGTATGATGATTTTACACATTGATGAATATGATGATGAGTATGATGATTTTACAGACACATTGATGAATATGATGATGAGTATGATGATTTCACAGAAACATTGATGAATATGGAGATGAGTATGATGATTTTACAGATTAATGAATATGATGATGAGTATGATGATTTTACAGACACATTGATGAATATGATGATGAGTATGATGATTTACAGACACATTGATGAATATGATGATGAGTATGATGATTTTACAGACACATTGATAAGCATGATGATGGGTACAATGATTTTACAGACAATTGATGAATATGATGATGAGTATGATGATTTTACAGACAATTGATGAATATGATGATGAGTATGATGAGTTTACAGACAAATTCATGAATATGATGATGAGTATGATGGTTTTACAGACACATTGATGAATATTATGATGAGTATGATGATTTTACAGACACATTGATGAATATGGTGATGACCATGATGATTTTACAGACACATTGATGAATATGGTGATGACCATGATGATTTTACAGACACATTGATGAATATGATGATGATTATGATGATCTTACAGACACATTGATGAATAACGTGATGAGCATGATGATTTTACAGACACATTGATGAATATGGGGATGAGCATGATGATTTTACAGACACATTGATAAATATGATGATGATTATGATGATCTTACAGACACATTGATGAATATGATGATGAGTATGATGATTTTACAAACACATTGATGAGTATGATGATGAGAATGGCGGTTTTACAGACACATTGATGAATATGATGATGAGTATGATGATTCGACAGACACATTGAGGAATATGATGATGAGTATGATGATTTTACAGACACATTGATGGGTATGATGATGAGTATGATGATTTTACAGACACATTGATGAATATGATGATGATTATGATGGTTTTTACAGTCATATTGATGAATATGGTGATGATTATGATGATTTTACAGACAAATTGATGAATATGGTGATGAGTATGATGATTTTACATACACATTGATGAATATGATGATGATTATGATGATTTTACAGACACAGTGATGAATATGGTGATGAGTATTAAGATTTACAGACACATTGATAAGCATGATGATGAGTATGATGAGTTTACAGACAAATTGATGAATATGATGATGAGTATAATGGTTTTACAGACACAGTGATGAGTATGATGATGAGTATAATGATTTTACAGACACATTGATGAATATGATGATGAGTATGATGATTTACAGACACATTGATGAATATGATGATGAGTATGATGAGTTTACAGACAAATTGATGAATATGATGATGAGTATGATGGTTTTACAGACACAGTGATGAGTATGGTGATGAGTATAATGGTTTTACAGACACATTGATGAATATGGAGATGAGTATGATGATTTTAAACATTGATGAATATGATGATGAGTATGATGATTTTACAGACACATTGATGAATATGATGATGAGTATGATGATTTACAGAGATATTGATGAATATGATGATGAGTATGATGATTCGACAGACACATTGAGGAATATGGTGATGAGTATGATGATTTTACAGACACATTGATGGGTATGATGATGAGTATGATGATTTTACAGACACATTGATGAATATGATGATGATTATGATGGTTTTTACAGTCATATTGATGAATATGGTGATGATTATGATGATTTTACAGACAAATTGATGAATATGGTGATGAGTATGATGATTTTACATACACATTGATGAATATGATGATGATTATGATGATTTTACAGACACAGTGATGAATATGGTGATGAGTATTAAGATTTTACAGACACATTGATGAATATGATGATGAGTATGATGATTTTACAGACACATTGATGAATATGATGATGAGTATGATGAGTTTACAGACAAATTGATGAATATGATGATGAGTATGATGGTTTTACAGACACAGTGATGAGTATGATGATGAGTATAATGATTTTACAGACACATTGATGAATATGGAGATGAGTATGATGATTTTAAACATTGATGAATATGATGATGAGTATGATGATTTTACAGACACATTGATGAATATGATGATGAGTATGATGATTTACAGACACATTGATAAGCATGATGATGAGTACTATGATTTTACAGACACATTGATGAATATGATGATGAGTATGATGAGTTTACAGACAAATTGATGAATATGATGATGAGTATGATGTTTTACAGACACATTGATGAGTATGATGATGAGTATGATGTTTTACAGACAAATTGATGATATGATGATGAGTATTATGTTTTACAGACACATAGATGAGTATGATGATGAGTATGATGAAATTACAGACACATTGATGAGTATGATGATGATTATGATGATTTTACAGACACAGTGATGAATATGGTGATGAGTTTTAAGATTTCACAGACACAGTGATGAGTATGATGATGAGTATGATGATTTTACAGACACATTGATGAATATGGAGATGAGTATGATGATTTTACACATTGATGAATATGATGATGAGTATGATGATTTTACAGACAAAATGATGAATATGATGATGAGTATGATGATTTACAGACACATTGATAAGCATGATGATGAGTACGATGATTTTACAGACACATTGATGAATATGATGATGAGTATGATGATTTACAGACACATTGATAAGCATGATGATGAGTACGATGATTTTACAGACACATTGATGAATATGATGATGAGTATGATGATTTTACATACACATTGATGAATATGATGATGATTATGATGATTTTACAGACACAGTGATGAATATGGTGATGAGTATTAAGATTTCACAGACACAGTGATGAGTATGATGATGAGTATGATGATTTTACAGACACATTGATGAATATGGAGATGAGTATGATGATTTTACACATTGATGAATATGATGATGAGTATGATGATTTTACAGTCACAATGATGAATATGATGATGAGTATGATGATTTACAGACACATTGATAAGCATGATGATGAGTACGATGATTTTACAGACACACTGATGAGTATGATGATGAGTATGATGATTTTACAGACACATTGATGAATATGATGATGAGTATGATGATTTTACAAAAACATTGATGAATATGATGATAAGTATGATAATTTTACAGACACATTGCTGAGTATGATGTTGAGTATGATGATTTTACAGACACATTGATGAATATGATGATGACTATGATGATTTCATAGACACATTGATGAATATGATGATGAGTATGATGATTTTACAGACACAGTGATGAGTATGATGATGAGTATGATGGTTATACAGACATATTGATGAATATGATGCTGAGTATGATGATTTTACAGACACATTGATGAGTATGATGATGAGTATAATGTTTTTACAGACAAATTGATGAGTATGATGATGAGTATGGCGGTTTTACTGACACATTGATGAATATGATGATGAGTATGATGATTTTAACGAAACATTGATGAATATGATGATGAGTATGATGATTTTACAGACACATTGATGAGTATGATGATGAGTTTGATGGTTTTACAGACACATTGATGAATATGATGATGAGTATGATGATTATGATGATTTTATAGACACCTTGATGAGTATGATGATGATTGTGATGATTTTACAGACACATTGCTGAGTATGATGATGAGTATAATGATTTTACAGACACATTGATGAATATGGTGATGAGGCTGATGATTTTACAGACACAGTGATGAGTATGATGAGGAGTATGATGATTTTACAGACACATTGATGAATATGATGATGATTATGATGGTTTTTACAGTCATATTGATGAATATGGTGATGATTATGATGATTTTACAGACACATTGATGAATATGATGATGAGTATGATGATTTTATAGACACATTGATGAATATGATGATCAGTATGATGATTTTACGGACACATTAATGAGTGTGATGATAATGAGTATGATGATTTTACAGACAAATTGATGAATATGATGATGATTATGATGGTTTTACCGACACATTGATGAGTATGATGATGATTATGGTGGTTTTACAGAAACAGTGATTAATATGAATGATAATTAGTATGATGATTTTATAGATACATTGATGAGTATGATGGTTTTTACAGACACATTGATGAGTATGGTGATGAGTATGATGGTTTTTACAGTCACATTGATGAATATGGTGATGATTTCATTGATTTGACAGTCACATTGATGAATATGGTGATGATTTCATTGATTTTACAGACACATTGATGAATTTGGTGATGATTATGGTGGTTTTACCGTTATATGGTGATGAATATGATGATTTTACAGGCACATTGATGAATATGATGATGATTATGAAGGCTTTTACAGTCAGATTGAACAATTAGCATCATCATCATCGTAATAAACCACGATCAGCATCGTTACATCATCTTCATCACCATCACCATGGTATCAACAAAGCATTATACTCATCACCATATTCAGTTGCAGAATTAATGATGATTATGCTGATTTAATGATGATTATGCTGAAGTCTGATCTGTAAAAGAAAACTTTAGCTAGACTAGTAGCGGATCTAGTTGAAATGAGGGGTCCACGAGATTTAAAGTTTGTTTTGTGTCACACACCACTCACACAAAAACAGCCCCCACCACCACCACACACATCCCTCAACCCCGACCCGACCCCAAATATCTACTATTGGATCCGCGCATGAAGAAAACACGATTATATACAAGTAGAGATCATGGCTTTCTTTATTGTCGTGTGATAAAGAGATATTTATATAAACAGAAACAAAGGTAAAACGTGTAATTGAAGCGATTTACTGGCTGTATAAATTGTTTAACTGTTTCAAACACGCTTCGCTGAATGTGAATAAGTTTAAAATTGTGGAGTGCTGAATATGACCACAAGCCAATTTTTTGGGACAAAGAGCTGAATGTTCCATATTATTTGATTTTCAGAGTTGTAAATGTATCTTGTATTTAGAAGTGTTTTAGCAATCTCAATTATAGTATGTTCTAAATTGAAACGGTCAATACACCTATGTCGCACATCGTTTTGAGACGTTTACACAACATATGACGTCTGTTGCAACTCTAAAGGTAACAACTGCACTAAAGGTAAAACGCTGCACTAAAGGTAACACTTTTGGGACTAAAGGTAACAACCTACACTAAAAGTAACAATAATGTCTGCACTAAAGGTAATAACTGCTGCACTAAAGGTAACATGATTTTTTACTTGCACTATGCACTAAAGGTAACAACACAATATTGATATAATACTTGCACACAGATTGGAAATTCTACCATACATTTCGCGTGAATAATACACCGCAGCTTAAAATATAGTTTTATTGATTGGTTAGTGTCTACATTCACTCGATATTTTCTGTTGAAACAAGTGTCTATCGAATAAACTTCATTTTTCAAGGAGGCGAAGCTAATGCGAACGCATCCAGTCAGGGCTCAAATTTAAGCTGGCGTACTGGCAAAATGCATGTGACATTTTCAGAATGCCAGTAAACTTTTCAAGTACTGGCAAAAGTGTGCAAGTGCATCAAAATACCGTACGTGTTTCATTTAGAATACCATGTCTGCTTTTCTTTTTAAACATGTGCTTTCATATCAATGGTGTTTTAATATGTTTAAGTTTTCCTGATATGTCTTTGTATTTGTATGACACATATGGAAATCTAGCATGTTTGCTAATGATGAATCATCTTGTGCTTTTTACTTATTTGTTACATATTTGAACTTACACACAAAACCGTAGAAATTGCAAGTATTTTTTTCGTTTTGCCAGTTACAAAACATGCTACTGGCGAAATGTTGCCAGTCCAAATTGTCGCTAAATTTGAACTCTGCCAGTATGCCTGAACAGAAAATGATTATTCCACTGTCTGAAAATAGATCTTTTCCAAGCATTTTTAGATAAATGTAAAATATAGTTTTATTGATTGGTTATGGACAAATTTATTTAAAGGGACACATGGCAATCTTGATTTTTTAAAAACTAGCGGCGTCCCGTTAGTTTTTCTACATCAATTGGATTTGTTCAATCATTAATGTTATAATTAATCATTAATTATAAGGATTGTATTCAGCCATTTCTTTTTGCATATTATTATTTTTTGATATTATTGAACCAATAATATACACTCAAGTGATATGAAAACGCAACACGGGAATTTCCGCTATATATTGTATGTACAATATGCTGCTTTTAATCGAATGGTACATGGCTACGTAAGACCTTTCCTTTTGGAAAAAATACTAAAACAACAAATAATACAGCAAATAGTATTCCTGCAATGTTTCATTATTCACAGAGTACGCGTTTGGCTCAATCATGTGAGCAAACTTAGGATGCAAAATTTTGCAAACTATTTACGTTAAATACAGTACTGAACTAGCTCAATTTTTCGAAGAGCAACTTCAACATTGATGAAGTTCTTGTTACAAAGAGTAGTGTGATTAAAACGTCTACAACATCACAGTTGTGTCCTTTCTCTAGTTAACTGCAACTTTTTTTTAAGAAAACATCTTGGGATTTCTTTGGAATATTATGTGCAATTAAGTGTGCAGTATATACAACATATAGCGGAAATTCCCGTGTTGCGTTTTCATATCACTTGAGTGTATTAAAACGTATAGTATAATAAGACGAATTAGTGAATACTTAAAATTTGATTTATTTAACTGTAACCAGGGTAAAAGTAAAAATGATACTGGATATATAAATCGAGACACCCATTTCAAATACTTCAAGATTGCCGTGTGTTCCTTTAACTAACATAAAAAACAAAATATCTTCGAGTAAAATTGTACTAAACTTTTTGAATATAAAGGGCATTATTTCTGCCAAATAAATATTGTTTCTGATATTATGTTTACATCAATAGTATTGAATTACTTTCATCTATTATATCATTGACATTCTTTATGCCTATAATATGCATTTGGATGAAAATTTCAATTAACCATACCCCATCCATTTTGGATTTTCTTTTCAAAGATGGCTGACCAATAGTCCTTAACGAGGCAACATATAGCATATTCAACTAAATAAAGGACCATAATTCCGGTGTTACTAATCCATTCTGGCAGATTTTCGAACTTGTCCGAGCTTTTCATAACTCTAATCAATTTAAAAGTTGTTTCAAAGATATAGATACACAATTAGTCCGGAATAGGTCAATCGCTGGTAAACATTTAAAAGGATCATACTGCTCTTATCGATGGCAAGCATATACTTGTACTTATGAGCACATTCTTAAAATGGGGTCACACCATTACACACCATTACACAATTAATACTAAAAATAATAAGTATATTTTATTTGTACAACACAAGTGGAAGTATTCTGAATAAATAACATGTTTAGCTGAGCAACCTGAATTTCTGAAATGCACCAAGAATGTGTTGTTGCCTTTAGGGCATAGGGGTGTTACCAAAAATAGTGTTACCTTTAATGCAACAGTTGTTACCTTTAGTGCAGACTTTTGTGGTAGGTATATTTAGTGTAGCTTGTTACCTTTAGTCCCAAAAGTGTTACCTTTAGTGCAGTTGTTACCTTTAGGGTAGTGCATAACATACACGTCTACGAACGGTGAGACGATTTTCGAATGGTATCGAAACATGGTATCGTATTTGGAGAATAAGACCTCTCTGATAACACTCCTGTCGAGATATCTCGTTAACATACCCAACAATAAGTAACATATGTTGATAAGAACCAGTATATATATATGCATTAAAAGGAATTGCAAACACGACAATATAGTGTTATACCAACCAGAATAATTATCAAACGCCGTCGGCATATACTCTGTTGGATAATCGTTTATTGTGTAACTGACAATTAAACTTGTCTTGCCGACAGCTCCATCCCCGACAAGCACACATTTTACTTTAGTTTCTTGTACTGTCATCGTTGGCGTTTCTGATTTAGTAACACAGTTATTGTTACAATTATGATCCATCACTGATTGTGGCAACATTTTGTTTTTTCACTCCTCGTTTTTAGTAATCCAGTGCTTGTTATATACTTTATGTCCACACACGTAGGCTACAATTTCGTATACATTTTTGTATTTTATATACGTACGTAGAAATACTGAATCAATATTTCCAATAGGTTAACTTTAACGCATTTATACACAAATATGTGTGTGGTATTTGTTAAAATGAACACAAACGCATACACATAGCATACACATTAACTTTTATCGACACAGTTGATATCGGTTAGAGAATGACTAGTAAGTAATCCGATTCATAACGTTTATCACGTGATATATGTATGAGTCATGGATTTGACAAAGGTAGCTTAATATCACTGTAAACCTTCAGTATAATGATTTAAAATGGGGGAAATTTCACGCTTTAATTATTTTCGTTTCATGGAAATAACGTTATAAGACCTAATTGTATTTGTCTGTTTCAATTGTGTTTTACGTCATTTTAGCACATGTTAGGCCATATATGACGGACGACTTTTTTGTAGCAGACCACCCCATTTGTCCTAGGCAGAACCAGTATTGTAGTCAATTTTTTTTATTTAAATATATGAACTATTTATAAAGACCAATGTGTTTCATTTAATTAATTTTTATCTAGAGTTTTGATTTCGACAGACATTTATGCATGCCACGAAAGTGGATTACCCTTGTCCTTCCGTTCGTACGTCGGTATGACACAATTTTTACATTCATGTGTTTTATGTCACTGACAGTTTAATAAGTATGTGTTGTCCTATTTAATATGCATCTCATTATCAGAAAATTGATTCAATTGAATAGTGTGTTTAACCACAGGGGTCCGGCTCATGTGCTTCGTCACTAAATACCAGTTGAAATCGAACAAAGCACATTAGCCGGACCCCTGTGTGTTTAACGGCTCATCAGCATATTAGTATACATCTGTTATTTAGTGCCACCCATGAGAGAGGGCAAGGATACATAGTATTCCGAGAACCCATCCTACTCCTACTCTTAACCTTTATATTTCTATGAGTTTTTAACGTGCTCGTGGGATAGACTCCGATACACGGGTCCATCCGATTCACGTCCCCATTATCAGAGAACATCATAAATGCATCCCCGATCACACAGTATTTTATTTAGTAAAGTAAAGACATCATCTAGGGGTGGGCTGGTTAGAGGACATGCTCGTAGACTGTTTTGTTTCCTACATTGATAAGGTGAATTCTTCAGCATTTTCAGAAAATGTTAAATTCCATGATGAACAACGGTGGACTCGGTGCACGACACCTAAAATCCGACAAGAATAGGTTAAAACTGTGCTGACCTGTTGCTTTAGTGAAGATGTGGGGGAGGGGGCGAGTACCAGATCCGAACAGGACCGCCAGATTTACGTCGGCAAATGGTACGTGTCTTGCACAAAAACACACTGACAACACTCAGTGGCGCTTCAACAATGGCGTAGCTTTGCGTAGGGCCTACACCAAATTTCCAGAAGTCGAAACATTAAAAAAGTCCAAAGATGCAATAAAAATGGGGCAGGGTGGGGTGTTTTCCCTTATATTTGTTTACTTATCTTTACCTGTTTATAGTAGTATAGATAGTAGGGGTACCAGGCCACTTTTTTTTCAACATGAAAATCACTAAAATATGTAAGGGGGGACTCTATCATAATTTGATAAAAAGGAGACGTTTTTAAACAAAAAAAGTGGAAGGGGGGACCCTACCCGATTTTCTCATTTGTAATACAGACGTTTTGAAAGAAAAAAAGAGTGGAAGGGGAACCCTTGCATATTGTAGCAGTTTTTTCATACTTTTTGGAAAAAACTATACTGATACCCTCACTATATATTCTACTCAATCATAAAAACCATCAATTTTTTTTTTTTGCCGTCAAACAAAGTCTGACGGAACAAGATAGTCGTCATCACGATCCAAAACGGCATCAACTCCGGGTCTAGTCTCTGCAGTTAAACAAAATCAGAAGGAGCAAAGCAATCATCCTCATCATCACTATACATATCACACTCGATCATGGCACAAGCAATCAAACAGTTATCAAGTGGGGGAAAGATATCAAAGAATTGCAAGACAAATTGAAAATCCTAGTAGCTCAAAGAAAGAAAAAAGTTTTGTCTCCGGGAGGTAGGACACTGAGAGCAAAAATAGCAGCAGGGATGAGACGGGGGAGAAATGTCAATGAATTACAAAAACAGTTACAGGGATGAGATGGAATATTGAAAATCAAGAAAGACCAAAAAGAAGACCAAGAAGAAGACTAAAATGACATCGACGATACACAATAACTGTCAGATGATAGTACAGATCAAAATGACACCGAAGATAGTACAGAACATACATCAATCAATATCTTTGTTGACAAGAATATCTCACATGTCAGTATTCTTTGTTGACAAGAATATCACACATCAATCAATATCTTTGTTGGCAAGAATATCACACATCAATCAATTTCTTTGTTGATAAACATATCCCACACGTTAGTATTCTCTGTTGATACATACGAATATCACACGTCAATCAATATCTTTGTTGATAAGAATATCTCACAAGTTAGTATTCTTTGTTGGTAAGAATATCACGCGTCAATCAATATCTTTGTTGGCGAGAATATCACAAATCAATCAATATCCCCGTTGATAAGAATATCATACATCAATCAATATCTTCGTTGGTAAGAATATCTCACAAGTTAGTATTCTTTGTTGACAAGAATATCACACATCAGTCAATATCCCCGTTGATAAGAATATCTCGCAAGTTGGTATTCCTTGTTGACGAGAATATCGTACATCAATCAATATCTTTGTTGGCAAGAATATCGCACATCAGTCGATATCTTTGTTGATAAGAATATCTCACAAGTTAGTATTCTTTGTTGATAAGAATATCACACACCAATCAATATCTTTGCTGATAAGAATATCTCGCAAGTTGGTATTCCTTGTTGACGAGAATATCACACACCAATCAATATCTTTGTTGATACGAATATCATACATCAATCAATATCTTTGCTGATAAGAATATCTCACAAGTTAGTATTCTTTGTTGATACGAATATCACACGCCGGTCAATATCTTTGTTGGTGAGAATATTTCGCAAGTTGGTATTCCTTGTTGACGAGAATATCCCACACCAATCAATATCTTTGTTGATAAAAATATCATACATCAATCAATATCTTTGCTGATAAGAATATCTCACAAGTTAGTATTCTTTGTTGATACGAATATCACACGCCGGTCAATATCTTTGTTGGTGAGAATATCTCACAAGTTGGTATTATTTGTTGGTAGGAATATCATACATCAATCAATATCTTTGCTGATAAGAATATCTCACAAGTTGGTATTCTTTGTTGGTGAGAATATCATACGTCAATCAATATCTTTGCTGGTAAGAATATCTCGCAAGTTAGTATTCTTTGTTGATGAGAATATCATACGTCAATCAATATCTTTGTTGATAAGAATATCACACGTTAATCAATATCCTTGTTGATAAGAACATCTCACGAGTTTGTATTCTTTGTTGATAAGAATATCACGCGTCAATCAATATCTTTGTTGGTAAGAATATCTCACAAGTTAGTATTCTTTGTTGGTTAGAATAGCATACGTCAATCAATATCTTTGTTGATAAGAATATCACACGTCAATCAATATCTTTGCTGAAAAGAATATCACACAAGTTAGTATTCTTTGTTGGTGAGAATATCATACGTAAATCAATATCTTTGTTGGTAAGAATATCACACGTCAATCAATATCTTTGTTGATAAGAACATCTCACAAGTTAGTATTCTTTGTTGGTGAGAATATCATACGTCAATCAATATCTTTGTTGGTAAGAATATCACACGTCAATCAATATCTTTGCTGATAAGAATATCACACAAGTTAGTATTCTTTGTTGGTGAGAATATCATACGTCAATCAATATCTTTGTTGGTAAGAATATCACACGTCAATCAATATCTTTGTTGATAAGAATATCTCGCAAGTTAGTATTCTTTGTTGATGAGAATATCATACGTCAATCAATATCTTTGTTGATAAGAATATCACACGTTAATCAGTATCCTTGTTGATAAGAACATCTCACAAATTTGTATTCTTTGTTGATAAGAATATCACGCGTCAATCAATATCTTTGTTGGTAAGAATATCTCACAAGTTAGTATTCTTTGTTGGTAAGAATATCATACGTCAATCAATATCTTTGTTGATAAGAATATCACACGTCAATCAATATCTTTGCTGATAAGAATATCACACAAGTTAGTATTCTTTGTTGGTGAGAATATCATGCGTCAATCAATATCTTTGTTGGTAAGAATATCTCACAAGTTATTATTCTTTGTTGGTAAGAATATCATACGTCAATCGATATCTTTGTTGGAAAGAATATCTCACAAGTTAGTTATCTTTGTTGATAAGAATATCACACACCAATCAATATCTTTGCTGATAAGAATATCTCGCAAGTTGGTATTCCTTGTTGACGAGAATATCACACACCAATCAATATCTTTGTTGATACGAATATCATACATCAATCAATATCTTTGCTGATAAGAATATCTCACAAGTTAGTATTCTTTGTTGATACGAATATCACACGCCGGTCAATATCTTTGTTGGTGAGAATATCTCGCAAGTTGGTATTCTTTGTTGACGAGAATATCCCACACCAATCAATATCTTTGTTGATAAAAATATCATACATCAATCAATATCTTTGCTGATAAGAATATCTCACAAGTTTGTATTCTTTGTTGATACGAATATCACACGCCGGTCAATATCTTTGTTGGTGAGAATATCTCACAAGTTGGTATTCTTTGTTGGTAGGAATATCATACATCAATCAATATCTTTGCTGATAAGAATATCTCACAAGTTAGTATTCTTTGTTGATAAGAATATCACGCGTCAATCAATATCTTTGTTGGTAAGAATATCTCACAAGTTAGTATTCTTTGTTGGTAAGAATAGCATACGTCAATCAATATCTTTGTTGATAAGAATATCACACGTCAATCAATATCTTTGCTGATAAGAATATCACACAAGTTAGTATTCTTTGTTGGTGAGAATATCATACGTCAATCAATATCTTTGTTGGTAAGAATATCACACGTCAATCAATATCTTTGTTGATAAGAATATCTCGCAAGTTAGTATTCTTTGTTGATAAGAATATCATACGTCAATCAATATCTTTGTTGATAAGAATATCACACGTTAATCAATATCCTTTTTGATAAGAACATCTCACAAGTTAGTATTCTTTGTTGATAAGAATATCACGCGTCAATCAATATCTTTGTTGGTAAGAATATCTCACAAGTTAGTATTCTTTGTTGGTAAGAATATCATACGTCAATCAATATCTTTGTTGATAAGAATATCACACGTCAATCAATATCTTTGCTGATAAGAAAATCACACAAGTTAGTATTCTTTGTTGGTGAGAATATCATACGTCAATCAATATCTTTGTTGGTAAGAATATCTCACAAGTTATTATTCTTTGTTGGTAAGAATATCATACGTCAATCGATATCTTTGTTGGTAAGAATATCACACGTCAATCAATATCTTTGCTGGTAAGAATATCTCGCAAGTTAGTATTCTTTGTTGGTAAGAATATCATACGTCAATCAATATCTTTGCTTGTAAGAATATCTCGCAAGTTAGTATTCTTTGTTGGTAAGAATATCATACATCAACCAATATCTTTGTTGATAAGAATATCTCGCAAGTTAGTATTCTTTGTTGGTAAGAATATCATACATCAACCAATATCTTTGTTGATAAGAATATCTCGCAAGTTAGTATTCTTTGTTGGTAAGAATATCATACATCAACCAATATCTTTGTTGATAAGAATATCTCAGAAGTTAGTATTCTTTGTTGGTGAGAATATCACACGCCAATCAATATGTTTGTTAATGGGAATATCATACATCAATTAATATCTTTGTTGATAAGAATATCTCACAAGTTAGTATTCTTTGTTGACAAGAATATCATACGTCAATCAATATATGTGTTGGTAAGAATATCTCCCGAGTTGGTTTTCCCCGTTGATAACAATATCACACGCCAATCAATATCTTTGTTGATAAGAATATCATATCATCAAATCAGAGATACTGAGATATCATCAATTCGGAGATATTGGGATATCATCAAATCAGAAATATTGAGATATCATCAAATCAGAGATATTGAGATATCATCAAATCAGAAATACTGAGATATCATCAAATCAGAGATACTGAGATATCATCAAATCAGAGATACTGAGATATCATCAAATCAGAACTATTGAGATAGCAGCAAATCAGGGATACTGAAATAGCTGCAAACCACGAATACTGAGATATCATCAAATCAGAGATCGCGGGATATCATCAAATCAGATATCTCGAGATATCATCAAATCAGATATCTCGAGATATCATCAAATCAGAAATATTGAGATAGCAGCAAATCAGAGATATTGAGATATCATCAAATCAAGAATACTGAGATATCATCAAATCAGATATCTCGAGATATCATCAAATCAGAAATATTGAGATATCATCAAATCAAGAATACTGAGATATCATCAAATCAGATATCTCGAGATATCATCAAATCAGAAATATTGAGATATCATCAAATCAAGAATACTGAGATATCATCAAATCAGAAATATTGAGATATCATCAAATCAGAGATATTGGGATATCATCAAATCAAGAATACTGAGATATCATCAAATCAGAAATATTGAGATATCAAATCAGAGATATTGGGATATCATCAAATCGAGAATACTGAGATATCATCAAATCATGAATACTGAAATAGCAGCAAATCAGAGATCTGGAGATATCATCAAATCAAGAACACC
Source organism: Cyrtodaria siliqua (assembly GCA_037043455.1). Lineage (NCBI taxonomy): Eukaryota > Metazoa > Mollusca > Bivalvia > Adapedonta > Hiatellidae > Cyrtodaria > Cyrtodaria siliqua. Next base: position 28,924 of record JAWPHD010003708.1, on the reverse strand, counting down.
GGGATAGCAGCAAATCAGAGATCTGGAGATATCATCAAATCAAGAATACTGAGATATCATCAAATCAGAGATCTCGAGATATCATCAAATCAAGAATACCAGGATAGTAGCAAATCAGAGATCTGGAGATATCATCAAATCATGAAAACAGAAATATCATCAAATCAAGAATACTGAGATATCATCAAATCAGAGATCTCGAGATATCATCAAATCAAGAATACCAGGATAGTAGCAAATCAGAGATCTGGAGATATCATCAAATCATGAATACAGAAATATCATCAAATCAAAAATACTCAGATATCATCAAATGAAGAATACTGAAACAGCGTTGAATCAGTAATACTGAAATATCACAGAATCGAGAATATTGGAACATCACAGAATCAAGGATATTGAAACATTACAGAATCAAAGACATTGGAACATCACAGAATCAAAGATATTGAAACATCACAGAATCGAGAATATTGGAACATCACAGAATCGAAAATAATGGAACATCACAGAATCAAGTTGAAACATCACAGAATCAAGAATACTGAGATATCACAGAATCAAGTATTGAAACATCACATAATCAAGGATATTGACACATCACAGAATCGAGAGTACTGGAACATTCCAGAATCAAAGATATTGGAACGTCAAAGAATCCATCATGGAATACTGAAATATCATAGAATCTATCACAGAATTAAAGATATCGGAACATTTCAGTATTCATGATTTGATGATATCTCAGTATTCTCGATTTGATGATATCCCAACATCTCCGATTTGATGATATCTCAGTATCTCTGATTTGATGATATGATATTCTTATCAACAAAGATATTGATTGGCGTGTGATATTCTTATCAACGGGGAATACCAACTCGTGAGATATTCTTACCAACAAATATATTGATTGACGTATGATATTCTTATCAACAAAGAATACTAACTTGTGAGATATTCTTATCAACAAAAATATTAAGTGATGTATGATATTCCCATCAACAAAGATATTGATTGGCGTGTGATATTCTCACCAACAAAGAATACTTACTTGTGAGATATTCTTATCAACAAAGATATTGGTTGATGTATGATATTCTTACCAACAAAGAATACTAACTTGCGAGATATTCTTACCAGCAAAGATATTGATTGACGTGTGATATTCTTACCAACAAAGATATTGATTGACGTATGATATTCTCACCAACAAAGAATACTAACTTGTGTGATATTCTTATCAGCAAAGATATTGATTGACGTGTGATATTCTTATCAACAAAGATATTGATTGACGTATGATATTCTTACCAACAAAGAATAATAACTTGTGAGATATTCTTACCAACAAAGATATTGATTGACGCGTGATATTCTTACCAACAAAGAATAATAACTTGTGAGATATTCTTACCAACAAAGATATTGATTGACGTGTGATATTCTTATCAACAAAGAATACTAACTTGTGACATATTCTTATCAACAAAGATATTGATTGATGTATGATATTCTTATCAACAAAGATATTGATTGATGTATGATATTCCTACCAACAAAGAATACCAACTTGTGAGATATTCTCACCAACAAAGATATTGATTGACGCGTGATATTCCTACCAACAAAGAATACCAACTTGTGAGATATTCTCACCAACAAAGATATTGACCGGAGTGTGATATTCGTATCAACAAAGAATACTAACTTGTGAGATATTCTTATCAGCAAAGATATTGATTGATGTATGACATTCTTATCAACAAAGATATTGATTGGTGTGTGATATTCTCGTCAACAAGGAATACCAACTTGCGAGATATTCTCACCAACAAAGATATTGACCGGCGTTTGATATTCGTATCAACAAAGAATACTAACTTGTGAGATATTCTTATCAGCAAAGATATTGATTGATGTATGATATTCTTATCAACAAAGATATTGATTGGTGTGTGATATTCTCGTCAACAAGGAATACCAACTTGCGAGATATTCTTATCAACAAAGATATCGACTGATGTGCGATATTCTTGCCAAGAAAGATATTGATTGATGTATGATATTCTCGTCAACAAGGAATACCGACTTGCGAGATATTCTTATCAACGGGGATATTGACTGATTTGTGATATTCTTGTCAACAAAGAATACTAACTTGTGAGATATTCTTACCAACAAAGATATTGATTGATGTATGATATTCTTATCAACAAAGATATTGATTGATGTGTGGTATTTTTGTCAACGAAGAATACTAACTTTTGAGATATTCTTGTCAACAAAGATATTGATTGATGTATGATATTCGTATCAACAAAGAATACTAACTTGTGCGATATTTTTATCAACAAAGATATTGATTGATGTGTGATATTCTTATCAACAAAGGTATTGATTGGTGTGTGATATTCTTACCAGCAAAGATATTGATTGGTGCGTGATATTCTTATCAACAAAGAATACTAACTTATGAGATATTCTTATCAACAAAAATATTGACTGGTGTGTGATATTCTTATCAGCGGAGATATTGATTGGCGTGTGAAATTCTTATCAGCAAGAAATACCAACTCGTGAGATATTCAACAAAGATATTGATTGGTGTATGATATTCTCATCAACGAAGAATGCTAACTTGTGAGATATTCTTGTCAGCAGCGATATTGATTGGTGTGTGATATTCTTTTCAACAAAGATATTGATTGGTGTGTGATATTCTTATCAACAGAGAATACTAGCTTGCGAGATATTCTTACCAGCAAAGATATTGATTGGTGTGTGATATTCTTGTCAACAAAGATATTGATTGGTGCGCGATATTCTTATCAACAAAGAATACTAACTTGTGAGATATTCTTGTCAGCAAGGATATCGATTGGTGTGTGATATTCTTATCAGCGAGGATATTGATTGGTGTATGATATTCGTGTCAACAGGGAATACTAACTTGTGGGATATTCTTATCAACAAAGATATTGATTGACGTGTGATATTCTTACCAACAAAGAATACTAACTTGTGAGATATTCCTATCAACGGGGTTATTGGTTGGTGTGTGATATTCTTATCAACAAAGATATTGATTGGCGCGTGATATTCTTATCAACAAAGAATACTAACTTGTGAGATATTCTTATCAGCAAAGATATTGGTTGATGTATGATATTCTTATCAACAAGGATATTGATTGGTGTTTGATATTCTTATCAACAAAGAATACTAACTTGTAGGATATTCTTACCAACAAAGATATTGATTGATGTGTGGTATTCTTATCAACAAAGATATTGATTGATGTGTGATGTTCTTGTCAACAAAGAATGCTAACTTGTGAGATATTCTTATCAACAAAGATATTGATAGATGTATGATATTCTTATCAGCAATGAATACTAACTTGTGAGATATTCTTGTCAGCAAAGATATTGGTTGATGTATGATATTCTTATCAACAAGGATATTGATTGGTGTTTGATATTCTTATCAACAAAGAATACTAACTTGTGAGATATTCTTACCAACAAAGATATTGATTGATGTGTGGTATTCTTATCAACAAAGATATTGATTGATGTGTGATGTTCTTGTCAACAAAGAATGCTAACTTGTGTGATATTCTTATCAACAGGGATATTGATTGATGTGTGGTATTCTTGTCAGCAATGAATACTAACTTGTGAGATATTCTTGTCAGCAAAGATATTGATTGGTGTTTGATATTCTTATCAACAAAGAATACTAACTTGTGTGATATTCTTATCAGCAAAGATATTGATTGATGCGTGGTATTCTTACCAGCAAAGACTACTAGCTTGTGGGATATTCTTATCAGCAAAGATGTTGATTGGTGTATGATATTCTTATCAGCAGGGATATTGATTGGCGTGTGATATTCTTATCAACACAGATATTGGTTGGTGTATGGTATTCTTATCAACGGGGAATACTAACTTGTGAGATATTCTTATCAACAAAGATATTGATTGGTGTATATATTCTTATCAACAAGGAATACTAACTTTAGAGATATTCTTATCAACAAAGATATTGACTGGTGTGTGATATTCTTGTCAACAAGGATATTGATTGATGTGTGATATTCTCGTCAACAAAGAATACTAACTTGTAAGATATTCTTATCAACAAAGATATTGATTGATGTGTGATATTCTTATCAAAGAATACTAACGTGTGAGATATTCTTATCAGCAAGGATATTGATTGGCGCGTGATATTCTTATCAACAAGGAATACTAACTTGTTAGATATTCTTATCAACAAAGATATTGATTGACGTGTGATATTCGTATCAACAGAGAATACTAACTTGTGGGATATTTTTATCAACAAAGAAATTGATTGATGTGTGATATTCTTGCCAACAAAGATATTGATTGATGTGTGATATTCTTGTCAACAAAGAATACTGACTTGTGAGATATTCTTATCAACACAGATATTGATTGATGCATGTTCTGTACTATCTTCGGTGTCATTTTGATCTGTACTATCATCTGACAGTTATTGTGTATCGTCGATGTCATTTTAGTCTTCTTCTTGGTCTTCTTTTTGGTCTTTCTTGATTTTCAATATTCCATCTCATCCCTGTAATTGTTTTTGTAATTCATTGACATTTATCCCCCCGTCTCATCCCTGCTGCTATTTTTGCTCTCAGTGTCCTACCGCCCGGAGACAAAACTTTTTTCTTTCTTTGAGCTACTAGGATTTGTCTTGCAATTCTTTGATATCTTTCCACCACTTGATAACTGTTTGATTGCTTGTGCCATGATCGAGTGTGATATGTATAGTGATGATGCGGATGATTGCTTTGCTTAACTGCCGAGACTAGACCCGGAGTTGATGACGTTTTGGATAGTGATGACGACTATCTTGTTCCGTCAGACTTTGTTTGACGGCAAAAAAAAAAATTTGATGGTTTTTATGATTGAGTAGAATATATAGTGAGGGTATCAGTATAGTTTTTTCCAAAAAGTATGAAAAAACTGCTACAATATGCAAGGGTTCCCCCTTCCACTCTTTTTTTCTTTCAAAACGTCTGTATTACAAATGAGAAAATCGGGTAGGGTCCCCCCTTCCACTTTTTTTTGTTTAAAAACGTCTCTTTTTTATCAAATTATGATAGAGTCCCCCCTTACATATTTTAGTGATTTTCATGTTTACTTTGAAAAAAAAGTGGCCTGGTACCCCTACTATCTATACTACTATAAACAGGTAAAGATAAGTAAACAAATATAAGGGAAAACACCCCACCCTGCCCCATTTTTATTGCATCTTTGGACTTTTTTAATGTTTCGACTTCTGGAAATTTGGTGTAGGCCCTACGCAAAGCTACGCCATTGTTGAAGCGCCACTGAGTGTTGTCAGTGTGTTTTTGTGCAAGACACGTACCATTTGCCGACGTAAATGACGGCAAAAATGATGTTTTTTATGATTGAGTAGAATATATAGTGAGGGTATCAGTATAGTTTTTTCCAAAAAGTATGAAAAAACTGCTACAATATGCAAGGGTTCCCCCTTCCACTCTTTTTTTCTTTCAAACCGTCTGTATTAAAAATGAGAAAATCGAGTAGGGTCCCCCCTTCCACTCTTTTTTTTCAAAACGTCTGTATTACAAATGAGAAAATCGGGTAGGGTCCCCCCTTCCACTTTTTTTCGTTCAAAAACGTCTCTTTTTTATCAAATTATGATAGAGTCCCCCCTTACATATTTTAGTGATTTTCATGTTTACTTTGAAAAAAAAGTGGCCTGGTACCCCTGCTATCTATACTACTATTTATATCTCTGAAATAATCGTCAGAACGCACCTAATGCATGATGCATTCTAACGTCAAAACAAGGGATAAATTAAACATCGGGCCTATGCTGTCAATTGGGCCTAGATAAACCACCGAGCTTGTGAGGCTTGAAACCGGGTTCTATGAATTTCTACGAAAAGCCACGCTAGCCCCTTTGTAAAGTATGAAGCGGTATATGAAATAGTTTCACCCAAAAAGTAACCCGTCTATGAAGGTACCCTCTCACCCAAAAAGGTAGCCCTTTACCCAATGGCTAACCCTTTCTTCCCAAAATGTAACCACCAACCTACTCAAAAGGTACGTTGTACTGTGAACTTTTGAAATGGCGTACGTGTATAGCTGTATTATTATAAATAAAAAAAACTGTTGTATTATAAATAAAACGTGTAAATTGTCGATTTTTTTGTGGTAGCGTTAGGCATCCCACCCCAGTTTTCCCGGATAGAACCAGTACTGTATACTTCCCGTAAGAATAGAAACTTTCTATAAATGAAAAGAAACTTTCTTGAAGAATACGGTAAATATGTCGACTTATCTTCCACGTCAAATAAAAAAAAATGTACTTATTTCGATCTTGTCGTAAAAGTCGTTTATAGTAATAATAAATAAAACATAAAAAATAAATTTCAGTAATAAACATTAAAGAGGTAATTTTGAAATGACTTGCAACATATTGAGGGGCAAAATATCTCAACCTGACGAGGCCGATATACGTTTTAATAGTTTAGAGGAAGTGCTCATGATAAATAATATACCCTCAGACGATGTGATCTATGGAAGCTTTAATGTACCCCACTATGGAAGCTTTAATGTACCCCCCTATGGAATCTTTAATGTACCCCCTAGATGATATGATGTTAATGACCATAAATATAACGACATGTCACGATATATAATCCTATGTTGACATAGTCTATGGTGATATACTACAATATATCTAGCCATGACAACTTAATAAAAAGCGACATAAGTTGAATATATTGTTTGCACAAAATCCACACAGCGACTTGATGACCTAAAATGTCGCATGACGACTTCAATTATTTTGAGATCATACTATGGAAGCTTTAATGTACCCCACATATGATGTGATCATTATTAGATCATTCTATAATATATGTCGTTTTAACGTATATATATGTATTTTGGGGTTTCTGTTGTAATTTTTGTCTCACTCTGTTTCGCCTCAAATTACAACAGAAACGCCCCAAAATACATATATAATAAATCACCATTTTATGGTGATTTACTTGATTTATTAAAACTTTTTTAAAATAGGGGTAGTGAAGATTGCAAGTTTAATTTTTTTTTTATAGTTATCAAAATTACATTCAAATTAACAATTTTCTGACCTTGAATACAAAGGTGGTGGATCATACTCAAACACACTACTAAAACAATAAATCACACACTTTTTAGACTTTTTTGTAAGGTTGCCATTGCTTCCTTTCTTCCCTGCTCCACTAGTTCTTTTTTTTGAACTTCACTAATTTCAAGTTTCTTATGTTTAATGTCCTGTTTTAAATTATAGTATCTCTCCAGTTCATCTAAAATCAACTTGAACTCTTGCTCAGATATTTGTGCATCACTCAACGCTTTTGATATTAACTGCTTTATACTATTTAACTTGGACTCTGCCAAAGTTTTTATTTCATGATGTTTTTGAGCTTTTGCATTAAGCTTGCGTCTGATAAAATTAATACAAACACCTGTAGCTCCACATACTATTGCTGCTATTTCTAAAGGTAACAAAACTGGAACAACAAATCCAATCCCAGCCATAATAACACCTGCAGATATTAAGGTAGTGTCAATTCCATCTGTAATATTAATACCACGTTTATATTTTTTATAAAGTGACTGACGTATATCTCGTTCTGTAATTAACTTTTGTTCGATCTCCGAAATCTTTTGTAATCTATAATTTTGTCCGTCTTCCACTGGCAACTCAGGATATAAACTTGGTGCTGTCGGTTGCATTGGCATTTTTTTATTAATAAATAAAAAATTAAATTAATTCAATTAATAATGATGCCACCGTATTTACAGCGGTAGCGTTGGCAACCTTGCATACAAAGTTAACAACAGAACCAGCACCAATCTCTAAAGGACTATCAAAGTTATCATGATTACGTGGGATGATGTGAAGCGTTATGCCATAATTTGGTTGTTCAACACCATTGACAGAAACTATTACAGTTACGTCACCAACTAATCGGTCACTTGCTAAACCTATTCCCATAATCCGCCCACATTTGTTTCTGCTCCACCATTACCAAATGAGAGTATTCTATTCAACACAAGTGGGCCCTTAGCCTCTGCAAATATTGTTATAATTCCATATTTAAGATTATCAACTCTATCTCTCAAATGATTAAACTGGTTAACAAAAGGCACAATTCGCCTATATAAATTTTGAACATCATGTATCAAAGCCTCAAAGTCTTCTGTTTTTTTAGGTCTTGTTGGTCCAAATATACTCATTTTTTTTTTTTATAAAAATATATTTTTTAAATAATTTCTAAAACACAACTCATAGGCAAACCGTGATTATTTATTTTGTTGCCATACTCATCTCTGACTTCTATTTTCAATTCAGTAATTGCACCATTTGTAAGACAGTGATATTCAGGATAAAAATGTGTATATACAATATCCCCAAACTGCTTATTTACTACAGGTATAACCCCTATAATAGTGCTTGGTGCACCATTGAAATAATTACTACTCGTATTAACTTGTTCCAGATGAACATATAGCTGTTTATAAGGAGCTAAATTAATTGGGTGAATTCCGGCCTGAATACCTTTTAACCATTTTCTGTCCTCGAACCCCAGTATTTTTGAAAGACCGCTTGACATTCGTGTCTCTATTGACGTATTTAAAATGGCTGTAGCACTTTGTGCAAAAATGGTTAGGATAATATTTTCATTTAAATTGCTAAAATCTTCTACCAAGTCTTGAAAGTTATAGAGTCCAGCTGGTATACGATAAGCTTTATCTGGTTTTTTTGTCTTTATGACTTCATGATTAATAATATTAAACCAGCCAATAGTGTATGTAAAACTTTTTAATCCAACGCGCTTATCTCCATTTTTATTATCGATATACTGTTGTAAGTTAATAGAATTGTCTATGTTTGAAATTGTATGAAACATTTTTTTTAATATATATAAAAAATACAAATAAAAATGATTTCTAAAGAATTCAAATATAACCCAGATGCTCACTATTCAAATACTTTCAGCAAGAAAGTGATAGATATAATAAATCAAAACATAGTCATTACATCAAACGGTAAAGGCTTTAAAGCATCATTTTCCAATGTCTTTGAAAAATACAAACTCCCTTACGTCAAATCAGATGCTATAGTCCAACGCTGGGGAACAGATTGGATGTTATTTTGGCAGAATCAGTTGAACTTTGCTATTTGGTGTGCGACAACTGGATGTGGCATTGATTTTAACAACCATCTAAAAGCTGATACTCTGGTTGGTTCGTTATTTCGATTTCATGTCTATTACCAAGTCAGAAGAATATTATTTGAAATGAGTGCCGCAAGACTCAAATTGGAATGCGTTTAATAACACATATAACCGAAACGCATACGAGAGATTATGCAAGGAGTTTAATGTTGACTTAAATTCAGACTGGAGACAGAAACAAAGCTATAATAATGGTCTAGGAACAATTTATAATTACTGGACAAATATTGGTTATCATCCTTTGGTAAATACTGTATACGACAACAAAACGATGAGTTTCACAGTCTATGAGAGTGATAAAACATATCACATTGATTACATTGCACAAGGATTTGAGACTGATAATAGTTGGTCTACTTTTATACTAGATTGTTCTGTGGAATTTACAAGAGCTGGAGTAGAAAGAATCAATGACAGCATAAGAACATACTGCTGGGCAATACTTGGCTCACAATCACAAACAAGAACAGATATACTTGGAACTGGAACAGCATTTGATGCACAAAAACAATTTTTAGCAAATGTAGAGGACGCAATAAATAGCCCCATTGACTTGCCCAGTCAAATTTTAAGATATGAAAACACCCTAAAATATGCAAGAAGTAAAGTAAATTTTGTTTATGGAAGTGGATTGTACATGTCTCCGAGTGACATGGAATTAAGAATCGGAATAATACAAGACTACAATAATGAAATTGTAATAGCAACCGATGCACAAGCATTAGGATTGAATAATGATGTAAATGTAAAACCAGTGCCACCAAAAAATATTCAATCTTTTCAAGGCACAACGACAAAGAAATTTTTACCGAAACATTCTGACTTTGATAAATCAATACATAAAACTATGGAGCATAACCAACCAGAAATACAAAAAATAGCGATTGAACACGAAGATAACAAAACAACTATAATTGTTGGTACCATAGTAATAGGTCTTGCTGCATTACTTATCTACGAGATTTAAACCACTTTTTGGCTACCACATACAACAACCCGGAAACAAACACAAGCAAAGCCCATAGATTGTTACCAAGCCAATTAATAACATTACCCGTTGCAGATAAAAGCCATGATACTATTGCACCAATATCTCCTGGAAGTGCTGCAGCAGCTTTACCAGCTAGGTTGGCAAGAAGTTTACCAAGATTAAGTAGTTTTTTTTTTATCCAGTCTTTTACACTTGATGGATCAGATTTTGGAGTTGGAGTTGGCGCAGTCCCTCCTCCCGTTGTAGGAATAATGGCCTCAACTAATACCCCAATAATCATACCAAACGCAGTCAGGATACTAACAATAGTAATACCTTGCTCCCTAAACAAGGTTTTTATTCTCTCACCAAGAGTTGTATCCTCGTTTAACATTTTGTTTATTGTTTCTTTTATTCTGCTTACTTGGTTACGAAAAGCTTTTCTGTTCTCATTGATAGCATCCATCCTTGCACCTCTTTCAACTTCAAGGTCTTTGGTGCGATCGCTAATTCTTTTTATCTGGAATTCATCATCGTCAGTCTTAGCTTGTTCTAACTTTTGTTTTTCTCTTGTTATGTCTTTATCAAGTTGTGTGAGTTTTGCTAAGTTATTGGTGAGTTCTTCCTTGACAGTTGTCATAGCTTTTACTATTCCATCCATTTCACGCTTGTCTATATTTGTTTGTGTTTCAACATCAGGACGCTCATCCACCTTATAAAGAGCACTTTCCATTGACTGTGCTGTGTTATTCATAATATATGATAAATCTTGTAATGGAATAGCATCCACATTATCTGGTAAATCGTTTATTGTGCTTTCCAACGATTGTCGAAATTTTGTGATACTTTTGTTCTACTGTCATACTCCGGCAAATTCAAAAATTGTCTTACCGCCATTGTTCCCCCAGAGCCAACAACCCTGTTATACTCACCTACCAAAGAACCAAGAGCAATAAATGTAAAAGAACCTTGCTTGGCAGTTATTCTTATTTCTTTATCACCAAACAAACACCAGTATAATGTTTTACCATCAGATGATACTTTAAACTGGTCATAATCCATTTTATCCGGCGCCATTTTATATCGTTTTCCTATTTCATCATAAAAGGATTTTACAAGATTTTTTTTGTGTGCTTCAAGTTGGGATTCTTTCAGCCTTCCTCCAAGGTCAGCAAGATAATCGCTTTCATTAAGAAGACGTCTTAGAACAGGCTCATCAGGCACCATTGGTAAATCATCATCATAATATTCCTCATAATCATCTGGATCAAACGTAGGATTTTCAAACCCTCCTTCAGCCATTGTTTATTTTATTTAATTTTAAAAAATATATTTAAAAAATAAAAACAATGTCGGCCTACGGAAACAAACTCAACCCTCATAGAAAACTAAGAGAGCCTCATGGTGCCAAAGGCATCCGCACAAGTGTAGTAATAACTAATAATCCCTCAACAATAGACCAAAACCAGCAACTGCTTGTGAGATTTCCAAATCTAAGTACTAATGATGTGATAGTTCCACGTACTGCTCGTCTTGCCTTTGAAATAGAAATTAAAAGCAGAACAGACGCCAACGCTACTCTATTCCAGAATCTGGGTAGAACAATTGTGAAAAAAATGACAATAAGAATAAGTGGCAATGAAGTCATGTCAATTATTGACAGTGATATATATCATTGTTATGTATATTTATGGAAAAGCCCTACTGAACGATTAAACACAGCTTACCAAGGTATTATTGGTAAAGCAAACATGCTAAAACATAGAGTTGGCGCGGGAGATGCTTCCTCAGACACCAAAGATGAAGCTATAGCAGCAGCTTATGGAAATAGATTTTGTATTCCACTGGACTTTGAAATGTTAGAAAGTCATATGCCATTTTATCAAGCGGGGCTTGGTGATAGGTTAGAATATGAATTAACGTATAACGATTATAACAAAGTAATAAAAAAATATCTGCTTGGAATTTGATACGGTTAGTGATGTTGAATTAGCCAGACAAATAAGACAGTAAACCAATGGTAAGATGTCATTTATGTATGATCGTATCTTGCGACATAGAAAAATAATAGCAAACAAATCTGAAACCCTTTGGAACATCAACATTAATGTACCAGCACGGAGCATGAAAGGTATTTTAATGCTGTTTGAAGACCCAGACAGAACAGACACGGAATCCGTTTACAACCCAAAGATTGAAAAGGTTGAAATGACAATAGAGGGCGTACCAAATCAGTTGTATAGTCAGGGCATGAGGGCATATCAACATTGGGATGAAATCAACAAATATTTTGCCTTGACATCAAAAAGAAACAAAGAGACAGAAATAGTAGCAAGGGACTTATACTTTACCAATGTTTCTCTTGAGACTTATCTGACAAAATCATATGCTTTGTGGCTTGACCTTAGAACATGTGATGACAATTTATTACACGGCAGTGGAAGAAGAATAGAAAACGGCAGTGAAGGCATAACGATACTAATAAATAAAAAAGCAGATGCAGATCAAACTTTAAATATTTATATATATATAATACAAGATGCGCAAATCAATTTCGAAGATGAAAGATTCAAAGAAGCAGGATACTAGTTTGCAACAAAAATATCCTAAATATTCACACAGTGCCATTATCTGTGGTCAGACAGGCTGTGGTAAAACAGAGTTTGTTCTTGACATACTTGTTGGAGTTTTTGAACATATAATTATATTGTGTCCAACCATAGAGTGGAACGAGGCTTATAAAAATAGATCCTGGATAGGTGATGTAAAAAACCCGAGAGATAAAAAAAAAAAATTGTCAATCCCGTTAGCAACGGTAAAGAAATGCTGCAAGAACTGTTGCGTTTATTTTTCAAAAGATATGCTGGCAAGCCCACATTATACATCATTGATGATTGCTCCGCCACAAAAGAATTAACAAAGAAAAAAGATTTGTTGTCAGAGTTGGCATTCTCTGGTCGTCACGCCAAACAATCAGTGTGGGTTATTTCACAGAGATATAATTCTGTATTGAAAGATTTAAGGGAGCAAGCAAAATGGTTGTGTATGTTTTACACCAAGGACAGAGATAGTTATGAAAATTGTTTGAGAGAGAATGATGTTATTCCGACGTTGGAGGAGAGAACCAGAATAAGAAAAGCTTTAGCAAAGACTAAATATTCCAAGTTAATTTTGAGGACTGACCAACCAACTGGTTATTGGGTTGAATAATTTCTAACAGCAATGCTTTTTTTCTAACAGCATTGCTTTGTTGCTAATAGTAATACTAACAGCAAAGTAGCAATACTCACATGAAAATATAATGGAAATATCAAAAAATATAGTAATGCCTATAGCATTGCTCATAGCAAAGTAGCATTGCTCATAGCAAAGTAGCAATGTTAATAGCAATGCTTGCAGCAAATTAACAATGCTAATAAAAAAATAGCAATGTTAATAACAATGCTATTAACAATACTAACCATAACTAGTTGCGTGGTAAATATCGCAGCTGGTTGTTTTGTGTTTTATATTTATTTCAAGATAAAAAATAAAATTATTAATATAAAAATGAATGCGGAAGAACTATTACAAGATATATCGGAAGGTTTTACGGAACGTGATGAATCAAAGCAACAAGAAACAAAAAAAGAAAGATTATCAGCCATAGTGGCTGGCGGCGGTAGTCGTCAATATTTGGGTAAAGACATACAACTCACAAATATAGATAGCATGCCCCCGGATGAAATTAACAAACTTTACTGCAGATATGAAGCAAGGCTTGGGGCAAGTATGACCAAGACTTTAGGCAATTCTTTTATTAACTTGTATGTGATGGGAGTATCAAAATATTTTAATGTAACCAGTCCACCAAAGCTGATAGAAGATTTGGAGGAAGACCCATTTATTAATCATGCTTTGACAAGTGCTTGTTGTGAGTTGTATTACAGGTATGGGATGTGCTTAGCACCATTTACAGCAATACTGACAACTGTTAGACATATTGATTTTAATAAAAATAAAAATATAGATAATATAAATGGAGAACCAAGAAAGTGAAGTTATACCTGTTGTTACACAACCTATGTGAACAACAAAAAGTAAAAATCCAAAACGAATAGAGGCTGGGAAAAAAGGAGCAGCGGCAAGAAAGGCAAAGCGTTTGCTTCAAGATGTTGCAAAGCAAGATGCTGCAAAGCAAGATGCTACAAATCAAAATGCTGCAAAGCAAGATGAAATAACAAAAATAACAATAGGTGAAGAAGAACCAAAAAAAATCAAAATAAACGTATACAAAAATTATATTCCACCGTGTCTGGTTTTATTAGGCATTGCTGGGTAGGGTTTGTATATTTATAACAAGAAATCTGCTACGCAACCTGTGCAACCTGCTGCTGTTCATGTTGCACCAAAAGACCCGTTTGATTTTTAATAATTTATTTAAAAAAAATAATCATATAAAAAAAATGGCAGCAAGTATTGACGGAAAACAAATTGTAAATATGATGTATCACGCTGGGGTGGAAACACTTCTAACTGTTGGATATTCTTAGATTGGCAGAAAACTACTAAAAAGACCAGCCCCTAAAGTGGATTTTAATATGGTAGATGTTGGGATGCTGTCTGTGGATATAATGTTAGCAATGGCCACAAAGGATATGCTGATTAAGCAAGGTATTATTCCTGCGGATATTATGAAATAATTTTAAAAAATATATATATAAAAAAATGGCAAGTGCAGTAGCAATGATGATAGATGGAGCATTAACAAACGCATTGGCGTTTAGCGGTTCAAATTATTTCTTTTCAAAAATGGGAAGTCATTCAGATGAGGAAAGACAAAGGCATGACAAAGCAGTGGAACAATTAAACGCAGCACAAGCGGAGTGGAATAAAAAAAGAACAGAGAGATTAGATTTTATTAATAAGCAACAAAAAGAGCATCATGCAGAGCAGACTTTTGATGATGTAGACCAAGCTATGAAACAGTATTATTACATAACTGGCAAACATTTGCTTTTGGAACCGGAGCCCAAGTTAAGTAATTTTTATACACCATCTCCGGATCAACAGAATAGAGAAATTATGTTTATTGTGGTGGGCATGGTTGCAACTGGATTTGTGGCGTATAAATTGATTTCATAAAAAAAAAAAGTTTAAAACTATAATTACTTTAGATTTGGAATGACTAAGTATGTTTACTTTGAAAAGACTAAGTCATATGCATGATACCTATTTTTGTTGTTGTTTTTACATGGTTTCAATCCAAGTGGTCGCATATAATATGGTGGTTTAGCACTCTTCTCTAATTTATTTTTGAGATGATCTGGCGCCCATACTTCACCGTTGTCTAATTCAGTATCTACTGTTTTTGTATCTGTAATAGTGAATATTTTATTTAGTTCCAAGTCTGTCCATTTCTTTGTGCTATTTTGATATTGCTCTTCGAGCAGTTCATCGAATCGTGCAGTTGTGATATCCATTTTTTTATAGTTATATAAAGTTTAATCTTTAGTAGAAAAAATGGAAAAGATTTATTACAGCCCAAAAGGATTTTGGAAAGGTTACTCAGCAGTTGAAAAATTGGCAAAAGAGGCTGGTGTTAGTGAAAAAAAGGCATTAGAATTTTTAAAGAAACAAGCTGTGTGGCAGATTTATTTACCCGCGCCAAAGAAAATAGTTAGACCCAGGTTTGATGTTTCTGCTAAGAATGGAGTGCATCAAGCTGATTTGTTATTTTTACCGCATGATACTTTTGGATTTGGTCGTGGCCGTAAGACATATAAATATGCATTGACTGTGGTTGATATTGCAAGTAGATACAAAGAAGCGGAGCCACTGACTTCCAAGGATAGCAAAGAAGTTTCCAAAGCATTTGAAAAAATATACAGTCGACATTTGAAATATCCAAAGTTATTACAAGTGGTTCCAGGCAGAGAATGGGTGCAGTATCACAGTTGATGGCAAAACACAAAGTAAATATCAGACGAGGCAGAACAGAAATACACAGAGACCAAGCTTTAGTGGAAAGATTTAACAGAACATTAGCTGAAAGATTGTTTGGCTATCAGTATGCTAAGGAAATAAATTCGCAAAAACGTAATAGAGAATGGGTAAAGAGATTACCAGAAGTTGTTAAAGCCATAAATGCGGAGACAAAAAAGCCCCCTCCTGTTGAAACAAAAATATTAAAAGATGATCCTATCTGTATGAATGCAAGTGTAAGATATTTATATCAACCCGGGGAACAAGAAGGTGGAAGACGCAGAGCAACTGATCCAATGTGGAGTGTAGATATTCACAAAATTAAAAGTTATATGGCGTAAGAGTTTATTATTTAAAATTACCAGCGCCACAGAGAGGATTTGTCAAAGAAGAATTACTTATTGTTCCTGCTGATAAGTTTTTATAGAAACCATGTGCATCAGTTGTAATTCCATCTTTTCGTATATATCTTTTTGAGTAAAATGGTGATAATGTAGATTTGTTTACTGTTACGCCAAATATCTGATGCTTTATTGATCGTATCATAATCATTTTTTGGTGTATTTTTTTTTGCCAAACAATGCATCCTTGTAGTTCTCAAAGTTTGTTTGTTTTTCGGTTACATATTTTTTTACACCCTTTGCTTTCTTAATAATCTGCTCATTCACTTTCAAAATAGAATCTTGTTTGGATCTTAATCCAATATTTTCATCTTCCATTGCTTTCTTAACAATCTGCACATCCGCTCTCAACATCGAAAATAGTTTGGGTCTTAATCCAATATTCTTAGCTATATACTCAGCTATAGAATCACCATCATCTTTTATTTTATTTCTTATTGTATCTACTACTTTCTCAATCGTCTGCTCAACCGCTCCCAAAATAGAACATAGTTTGGATTCAACTATAGAAACACATTCATCTTTTATTTTGTCTGTTACTTTCTCAATCATCTGCACATCCGCTCCCAAAATAGAATATAGTTCGGGTCTTGATTCAATATACTCAACTATCGAAACACCAGGACATTCATCTTTCATTTTATCTATTACTTTCTCAATCATCTGCTCATCCGCTCTCAAAATAGAATATAGTTTGGGCCTTAATCCAACATACTCAACTATAGAAACACCAGCACATTCATCTTTCATTTTACCTAATACTTTTTATTTGTATCATCGTGCAGTGGATGGTATTTCGGATAATCACTTAAGTCATACTCATCTTTCATTTCAGCCATGTCTTTGTACACATCTTCTGTTTTGATTTCTACCAGTAGGCTGTCAGTGTCTGTGTATAATAAAGTACAGTCATTTCCGTACCTTTTTTTCAGGGTATTATAGTACCAATCATACATCATATACTTTGATAAATCCAATACTGACATTCCAACATAAATTGGTTTGTTTAATGTTAATTTTGTTTTGTTTACATGTATTGCTGACAATTCATCTGAAAATTTTATACGCCTGTTAAAGTTGGGTTTGGCTATTATTTTTCTTATTTTTTCATTTTCGGAGCCGTCAGTTCTGACTAGTTTTATATCTGTCCGCTTGCGTAGATTTTCCATTGTCTTGCCAAACACAGAGTTGTTCATAAGTTTGTAAAAATCTTTTTCAAAGTTTGATTTAGCTTTTTTCCTAAGTTCTGTGTTTAGGTTTATGTATGATGCCATCCATGGTTTTTCACTGAATTCTAATACTCTGTGTATTTTCTTTAGTTTCATGCCCAAAGATAAATACAGTTCCAGGTTTTTGTGATGTATCACATATTTTTCTTTGTCCATAAGATTGGGAACTAGTTGTTCTGTATTTATCAAGCTATTATTTTCTAACAGATCTGTCTGGTATTCAGACAACCATTCTTTTTTCACTGCTAATCTTTCCGGTGCAAGTGGATAGTCATTATGAGATTCATGGAGTTCTTTAGGATATTCCAAATAAACTTCTAGAAAATATCCTTTTCCTTCTTTTGGCTTTGGCAACGTTTCTGTTTCCACCCACTTAAAGCCAGAACATGGAAGTGGCTGACTCATTGCCCATCCATAAAGATTATTTGCATCAAAATACATTAAGAAGTTGTTTTCCTCGTTAGGGTTATAATCAACTGCATGTGGATTGTTTGCTTTGGCATATCGTTTTGATACCATACTTATACCACCTCGCATTCCTTTTTCTATAAATAAGTGCATGTTAATATCTGTCAAAAGTTCTGATTTTATTTTTGAATGTTGAGTAAAGCATCCCAAGATAATCCAGGTGCTGTATAGTAATGTAAAGCATCAAGTTTGTACGCACTCATACATGTTTTTCTAAAAGTTTGAAACACATCTTCTAACAGAGTTACATCAGTTTCTAGATATAAATCATGATAGTCTCCAAGAGTTTTACAGTTAAACTCTTCCCATATTTTTTGAGCGTATTCGTAATCTTTGGGACTTATACTTTCATCTGAGAGACTACTGTAAAACTTTTCTATAGGCGGTAATTGCGTTTCCTTAAATCTTTCCATACTGTCCATATATTCGTATGGATAAACACCTTTTCGTAAAAGTAAATCTGTTTGTTCCCCAAACTGATTTTTGGTAATTTTAAAATCAAATTTGTCTGTTGCTTTAACCAATTTTTCCAAAGACGAAGCCATAAATTGGAAACTGTCTAAAAATCTGAGCTGGCCGGCACTAAATGATATGTATTTTTCAGCATTATTTGGGATGCATGTTATATTACCTTTCATTTTATGTATTTTTTGCATAATCAAATGACTATCATATCCTTTGAGGTTGTGAAATACAACAGGAATGATTGTTTTAGTTGGTTTTATTTTCAGTTTCAGGTTACAGTTTTTGTGTGCTGCACCTCTGTATTCTCCTGTAAAATGACAGTGGTCTCTTACTTTACCGTTTTTATTATTTTTTATTTCATCCTCACATATCCAGCAGTGTGTTGCTTTTTCATGATCTTCCTCATTTTGCTGCGTCATGATTAATGGTTTTGGGTGAGCAAATATATTATTAATGCTGCTCTTCTCACATTCTAAGTGATTTAAAAACTTTTCAACAACATCTTCACCTCTGTAAATAACAGGTTCTTCAGCTTTGCCATCATATCTGACAACCTGGTATCCAAAACCACAAGCTTCGTGTTCATTTCGAATTTCAGATTTCTTTCCAAATTTGATTGATTGCGGTTTAATTATACACTCAAAATCAGCATATATTACAAAAGGCACAGGCATCTGATTTTGATGATTTTTAAATTGTGTGTGTTTTTTTACCTTCTTTTTGCATTTCTATTCTGCAAGAATTTTTGTTAATACCATCACAGTCTTCTTTGTGTTTTGTAAGTAGTCCTTTTCCAGAATAGCCGTGAAGGCAACGATCGCAGAAGTAAGTTTGACCATGGTGTTTGTTTTGGTCCCAGAGTAGTCTATTCAAATGTTTAATCCAGCAATAGTGATATTTTGTTGTTAATTTTTTTGGTTCTTTGGAATAATCATCAGGGTTATAGTTGTCATCTATAATTCCTTCTTCATTATTTGGATCGTCTTCGTTCTCTGATTCAACCTCAGTGTCTTCAGATATTAAGATCAAATTAATTCGTTCACTATCTTTTGGTTGTTCTGATATTTTATATGGAAAAACAGATACCTTTTTATTTTTTTCCTGTTATGGTATATCCATAAACATTAATAGCAAGATTATTTTGTTTTTCTACTTTGGTTATTTGAGAAATTGGAGTGGGAAAGTCAATACCATCCATCTTCAACTTACCCATGTGTTTGTTATAACTAGATATCCTAGTTGGATTATTTTTATTAGGCCACAAAGCAGAAACCAATGCCACTTCCAAGCACTTATTATCTTCATTATTGACATTAATTATTGCTTTTTTATCAGATACTGCTTTAGATAAAGGAATATATGAAGAACCTTTTAATGGTTCATACTTTGCAATATTTAAGTAAAGCTTAACACAGTAATCAATCTCCAATCCTGATGCTGTGTTTGTAAATCTTTCAAGGCTCTCTTGTATATTTGCAGATAATTCATCGTAAAACTCATTTATTTTTTCAGAGTTTAAGATTGCATTTTGTTCGCTGTGTAATACTGCTGTAGTGTATTTTTTGGTATCACCATCATCTTTGAATACATTTACAGTGAGACCTAATTGAAACTTTAATCGATTCATCTTTTTCAGCTCTTTGCTTATTTGTTTTGTAATAATGGATTTTTTATCACGAAATAGTTTTTGAGGGTCTTTGTATTTCTCGGCAGATATCTCGTATGCTTTGAAATTGCCACACATTGGTTTGTCAACCAGTTTTAATTTTCTATCTTGAAAAACTTGTTTTAGTTCATTTATAACATTTTCCTGTAATTTAGCATATTTCTGCTTTTGTTCATTTATAACATTTTCTTGTAATTTATCATATTTCTGCTTTTCTCGTTTACGTTGTTTTTTAGCACGTCGTCTTTTTAGTAAATTTTCTAATGTTTGAGATTTAACCTCTGGAGTTTCCTTTGAAACTTCACGGGGTTTGATTGTAGTACGAGGGCTTGGAATTGGTTTTACAACTCGTGAAGCTGAAATTGGTTTTACAACTCGTGGTGCTGGGATTGGTTTTCTTTTCAATGCCTCGGGTGGTTGAATAGCCATAAGACTATGTTCTAGTGTTTCTTTGCTTATCACTCCTGTATCAAACAGGCGTATTAAATTTCTTATAGTCTCTTCGTTTTTTTCCATTCTCTTTATTTGTTATATATTTAAAAAAATAATTATTTAATATAAAAATAATTATATACAAAATAGACAATGGAAATCAATGTTTGTAAATTTCTTAAAATTGGATCACATAATCCATGTACAAATAAGCCTACAAAAGATTCTAATTATTGCAGTTTGCATAAATATAGATTAAAAACAAGTCATGCATTACCGTGTCTAATATGTAAAAAAGGCACTTATGCAAAATATCAAGTGTGTGTTGGTTTCGGTGCAGCTTCAATTAGAAAAATGAACGATTATAGGAGGTTAAAGTCGTATAACGCTGAGTGTCTCAGATTTAGACGTATTAAGGTTTAAATTATATTTTGATAACTATTAAAAAATTTAAACTTGCAATCTTCACTACCCCTATTTTAAAAAGGTTTTAATAAATCAAGTAAATCACCATAAAATGGTGATTTATTATATATATATTTTGGGGCGTTTCTGTTGTAATTTGAGGCGAAACAGAGTGAGACGAAAATTACAACAGAAACCCCAAAATACATATATATAACGCTATATATAGCGTTAAGACATCTTAAGATAACGACTTGGCCGTTGTATATATGATTATTACGGAAGCGTATTCGTGCCTCGTCTTGTTGGGTTATATTGAATTTTTCAATTTGTAATAACTCGAATTGCTATGATATATATCAGTAAATCGATATGTGTATGTCGAAAAAAACACGATGTAATTCAATAAATGCAAAACAAATACGTTGAAATGGTTCTTTATTTTACAATAAATCGTTTTTACTGAACTTGACATTTTTTTCTTTTCTTTATATCGCGTTGAAACAAAACAAAAAAAATATAACACTATACAGGTATTCGACGTAATGAGTATTATCTGTATTACACGAGATATTTATCTGATATACACGAGATATTTATTTCAAGTTATGTACAGTTTGTCGATAATGCGATATTAAGATTTCGATTTAAAACCTAAAAAATGATAAAACAAACCAGTTAGCGTCCTTGTTTCAATTAAATCAAATTTACACAGGAATATATTAGCATCGGTCATCCGGCCTGCTTCTGACTTCTTCGCTCCGCTATGTTACGTGTATTGGCATGCCAAACTGTATGATATATGTCTAGCAGATATTGGTCTGGGCAGATTAGGCCGATTAAAGTGCCCACTAGCGAATAGCTGGCTGTATTCGCCCGTTTTTTCACGCAAATAAAAGTCAACGTTTGTATGACGTTATGTTGTAAATAAAGTTACATGAGTTAGGGGTGGGGGTGGGGATAAAAAAAAAAGCAGTCTGAATAGGGTCCTAGAAATTTAAGCTAAAATTCCTGAAATTCACCCGCAGACAGTCTTGGGCTGCAGGGGGCTTCATACGGACCGTCTTATCAATAGGAAACTGCCGTAGGAATCCCATCCCACTCCTGACTCTCACTTGACCTTGACAGCTGGGCAGACGGTATCATGCATATTACTTACAAATATCCGTCTGGGCAGATAAGACCAAAATAACAAACAAACAAAAACGCCCACTGTATTCGTCAGTTTTTCACGCACATAAAAGTCAACGTTTGCGTGACATAATGTTGTAACTAAAGCTACATAAGGGTGGGGTTGGGTGGATTAGGGGTAGCAGGAGGGGGTCTCATAAAAGGACAGTAACATACAATACCATCGGTCCAGCTGTCAATGTCCAGTGAGAGGGATGGGATTCCTTTGGGCAGTTTCCCATTGGATAGAAAGTCCGGGTGTGAAACTTCAAAATGAACGTTGGACTATAACGGTCAAAATATCGAAGTTGTAAATGATTTTAACTATTTAGGCACAGTTTTTAATTATACGGGCATTTTTCATTAAATCAAGAACATTTAATTGGTAAGTCACTAAAATTGCTCTATACTTTATTAGCGAATTGTAAAAAGATAAGTTAAAGCCCAAAACACTATGTCAATTATTTGATTCATTGTAGGTTCTGCACTAGGATATGCCGCTGAAATATAGGGATTCTCTAAATCAAAAGTAATAGAAAGAATACACCTAAAGTTCTGTAAACTGTTGCTTAACGTTAGATTAAATACATGCACAGTAGGTGTATATGGTGAACTTGGGCGTTACCCTCTTTATATTACGAGATATATAA
Organism: Cyrtodaria siliqua; assembly: GCA_037043455.1. NCBI lineage: Eukaryota > Metazoa > Mollusca > Bivalvia > Adapedonta > Hiatellidae > Cyrtodaria > Cyrtodaria siliqua. The sequence continues at coordinate 5,797 of JAWPHD010003708.1, read as the reverse complement.
GAATTATTAAGTATTGGTGTAAAGTAATAAATACTAATAACATTCTGATGAAAAAACTCTATGAACAAGGTGTATATGACTGTGAAATAGGTTGTAAAAATTGGGTTTCGAATGTAAAAAAGTTATTATCTGATTATGGTTTTGCCTATTTATTTAACAATCAGGATATGCTGAATGTTAAAACATTTCCATGTGTTTTTAAACAACGAATAATTGACTGTTTTAAGCAAGAGTGGTATGGGTCAATTGATAGCTGTGCTGTTCTTGAAAACTATAAATATTTTAAATCTGATTTTTCATATGAACACTATCTAAATGTTTTACCTAGCAATTTGAGATTCTTTGTTTCTAGAATAAGATTATCTGCACATTCTCTTAACATACAAACTGGACGGTATGCAAGAAATCGCATACCGAGAAATGAAAGATATTGTTTATGTTGTAACTCACAAGATCTGGAAGACGAATACCATTTTATATGTGTGTGTCAATGTTACAATGAACTAAGAAAAAAAAAATATTAAAAGATATTACCACCGAAGGCCATCTATGTTCAAATATATAGAATTGATGAAAACTTCAAACAATGATATATTACTAAATTTAGCGAGGTATATAAAATGTGCTTTAAATGTTAGACTTTCTATTTTGAATGCTTAGTATAAATATAATATTGTTCATCCTCTAACTATGATGATGTAAACTATACTGACAGTTGATTTATATACTCTGTTTACGTGACTTTGTTATATTCGTATATTGTATATATGTTCTGAATGACGATGTACTTTGTACAAGTCTAAATAAAATATCTGTTCTGTTCTGTTCTGTTCTGTGAAGCGCCCTACAGCCAATACTGTCTGTGGGTAAATTTCAGGAATAATTTTTAGCTTAAATGTCTAGGGCCTTATTCAGAGTGCAACATGTTTTACCCCCCCCCCCCCTCCCCCCACCCCCAACCCAACCTCGTGTAACTTTATTTACAACATAACGTCATACAAATGTTGACTTTTATTTGCGTGAAAAACGGGCGAATACAGCCGGCTATTCGCTAGTGGGCACTTTAATCAGCGTAATCTGCCCAGACCGATATATGCAAGTCGTATATCATACAGTTTTTTGAGGGCCAATACACGTAACATAGCGGAGCGAAGAAGTCAGAGGCAGGCCGAATGACCGAGGCTAAGTATTCCTGTGTAAATCTGATTTAATTGAAACATGGCGCTAAACTCGATTTGTTTTATCATGTTTTAGATTTTAAATCGAAATCTTTATATCGCATTATCGACAAACTGTACATAACCTGAAATAAATATCTCGAATATATCAGATCAATTCTCGTGTAATACAGAAAATACTCATTACGTCGAGTACCTTTATACTGATATATTTTTATTTGTTTTGTTTCAACGCGATATAAGATTTTTTTTTTTTCAGTTTAATAAAAACGATCTATTGTAAACTAAAGAACCATTTCAACGTATATGTAATGCATTTATTGAATTACATCGTGTTTGTCGACATAAATTTATCGATTTATTGATATCTATTATAACAACTCGAGTTACTATACATTGAGAAATTCGATATAACCCAACAAGACGATGCACGAATACGCTTCCGTAGATTATGTTGTCTGATGTATGTTTAGATTATGAAAACAATATTCTTTTGTCAATGATACTAAAGGTGTAATAAACAAATATTTATTTATGTCGATATAGAATAAAACGGCATGAGAATATACAAAGGTAGTTCTCGACATCTATCTTTGGTTTTACCGAAGAATGTATTAAATGACCATAACCGTTTATATTTATTTATTGCGACATACGTTTGACGACATGCGACATTAACAAGGTAAGTGTCGGTACTTGAAGTCGCAATGAAGACACAGAATACTACCGTCTTTGCTTTCGCGCGGTCATGGACACCAAGGGCGTTGTAAGGAAGTATGTATATTTATTTAATCTCTCTCTCTCTCTCTATTTCTCATATGAGGTCACATGTCCTTACTAATCGAGCCTTCTCTACCTTACCAGCCGTCTGTCCGTCTGTCCGTCTGTCTGTCCGTTACTTTCCGTAGACACAATTCTTGTCCGGGCTATTTCTCAATAACTCCTTCATAGAATTTCGCGAAACTTGCTAGAAGTATCAATATCAAGTGGACATGCGCTCAACTATGATACGTATCGGTAACTCTACAAATTTAAGCCCCATCTCTAAGTTCCCATAATACTAACACAAACTGTCCGACTAATACTGTCCATAAAATCACCTTCAAAACACAACCCCACCCAAATCACTAAACTCCTACACATGACTTCCATACTCCACAACACCATTTTCCCATCCTACCACCATCATCCTAACTTAACCTCACCCAAAACCCTCTCCTTTACATCAAATACTAACAAAAAAATACCCTACTCCTCCCACTAAGACTTCACTAAACACCAACACTCCTAAGAAATCTACGAAACTACTTACATACACCCACACCTACTTCAATCGTTCATACACAACCAGATCCTAACTACCCATAACCATCTACCAAAGCCAAAGCAACATAAACAAATCACGACTCCAACTCATCCTTAAAATACACAAACAACCCCCCACAACAACCAAACTTCTCCAAACAATTACTTACACCCAAACTCCTTCTCATCTCAAACTCACCATACTATCCCTTAACTCACAAAACCCCATCTAAACATACCTACTAATACAACAAACTGACATCCCACATACATAATACCCCACCCCCCCAACACACCTTCATAATTCAAATCACATAAACACCACCCTATCTCATACCACAATACTATCCCAACCTCAACTCACAAAACCACCCCCTAAAATTCTCAAATACAAAAAACCATCAAAAAAACAATAACTACCCACTCCCCAAATACCAAAAAAAACAACAAAAACTATACATAAAACACTTCCCCCCCATAATAAATATAACCCACCCCCCACTATCACTTTTTTAAAATAATCCCAATCTCCCCTCAAAAACCTAAACAAAACCTTCAATACCCCCTAAACCTAACAACCACACAAACCCCCCAAAAACCCAAACCAACCACCATACAAACCCTCCCCCTTCACAACCCCATAATACACATCAACAAATCTCCCCTACATCTACAATTTACACCCCCTTAATCCCTACCCATTAACACCAACCCACCCCACTCCAACCCAAAACCCCCCCCCATCATATACCCCCCCTTAAACACACCCCACTTCACATATCTATCAACTCACCTCACAACTACTCCTACTAAACCACATTACTCACTCCACCTCCCATTAAAACCCTCCATCTACACCCACACACCAATAACCTTACTCTCCCTTCAATCACTTAAACCATACCAACCCAATTCCCCACAAACCCCAAATCCCCACCCAAATCATACCAACTCAAACACTCAATCTACCTACCCCCCTATAACAAATACATACTACCTAACATCATCACAAACACATCCCCCCCAACATAAACAACTTCAAACACCCAATAATCTAATACCTTACCACCCTAACTTAAACTCATCATACATTCCACTAACCCATTCACTCAATCAATCAAATCAACCCACACAACACAACACTACCCCTAACAAACAAACTACCTATCCATACATCTACCATCACCCCCACATCTCAAAACCTCCCATTCATTCCCCAATCCCAATACAAACCACCATAACACTTCCTATACCCCCTACACACACATCCATAACACAATTACACCAACAACCCCCCCAACCAACTACACCCCCCTCTTCCCAACCCCCCCCCCAATCCACCAAACAACCACTTCCACTCCACCCACCCCACTAACCCAAACCCCACAACACCATACAACCAACAACCAAAAACACATCACAAACAAAACCACCTAAACCACCAAACAAAACCAAACAAAACCTAACAAACACAACCCCAACACAACCACACAACAACACAAACCTAACAAAACAACCCCCCCCCCACCACAACACCACTACCCAACCAACCAAAACCACACTCCCAAACCAACACCCAACCCACACACCAAACAAACCACAAACAACTCACACCCACACAACAACAACCAACCCAACAACCAAACACAAAACAAAACCCCAACAAAAAACCCAAAACAACCAACACAACACTCCCCCCCCCAAACCAAAAACCCCCCAAAAACACAACCACACACCACACCCACAACAACCAACAAAAACCAACCCCAAACCACCCACAACACACCCCCTACAACAACCACCACCACCACAAACAAAAACAAACACAACAAAACAACCCAACCCCAACCAATCCCCCCCACCTAAAAACACAAAAACCAACAACACAAACCAAACACAAACAACCCCACAACCCACAAACAACACCACCCTCACCCCACAACCACCACAACAACACACACCCACCCACACTACCCAAACCAACCACACAAACACCACACCCACACACAACAACAAAACACCACCCAACAAACAAAACAAACAAACAAAACCACACAACAACACAACCCACCACAAAAAACAAACACACACCAAACAACCCCAAAAAACCCACCCCCAACCACCCCCCCACAAACACCAAATAAACAAACAACACAACAACCACAACAAACCCACTACCAACCAACACAAACACAACACATCAAACCACCCAACCCCCCAAACAACAACAAAAACAAACAACAACACACTAAAACCACCAACAAACAACCCACAAACCCCCCCAACAAACAACACCCACACACAACATTCCACCAAACACAACAACAACCACCACCACAAACCCCCCCAAACACAAACACAACCCCCCACCACCCCCAAACCACAAACCAACACCCAACACCACAAACAAACCCCCCCCCCAAACAACACAACAAAACCCAACCCCCAACACAACCCACCCCCACCACCACCCAACCCAAACACAACAACACCCAACCCCACCCCCAACAACACACAAAAACACCCCAACACCAACACACACCCAACAAACAAACACAAACAAACACCCCAACCCCACACACACACCACCAAAACCAACAAAACAACCAAACCCACCCAACCACCAACACACAACCAAACCAACACCACAACCACAACAACAAACCCCCACCACCACAACCAACACACCCAACCCCACCACAAACCCCACACCCACACCACACACAACCCAACAACCCCCCAACACACAAACCACCACAAACAAAACACAAAACCCCAACAACAAAACAAACACACAAACACCAAACAACACAAACCCCCACCAACAACACCCCCACAAACCAACAAACCAACCACCAAAAACAACCACACCCAACACACACAAACAAACACAACCAAACAACAACACAAAACAACACAAACACCCCCCTAAACAAACACAATACAACTAAACAATCCACTAACCCAAACCACACCCAAACACACCCAAACAACCAACACACACCAAACCACACAAAACCACCAACACAACACCCAACCACCCTAAAAAAAACAAAAAACCACCACACACCCACAAACAACAACACATACACAACACCAAACAACAACAATACATCAAACACCCCCCAACAAACCTCAACCACCAAAACCACCCCTCAACCAACAAACAATCCCCCACCAAACCAATCACAAAACACACACCACCCAATCAACAAAACAAACCAAAACAACCCACCCCACACACTCACACTAACCCACCCACCACCAAAACACAAAACTAACCACCAAACCACACTAACAAAAATACAACCCAA